>NDFZ01004668.1:19358-40619 GCA_002192655.3 Mamestra configurata | reverse complement strand
AAAAAAGGATTGTGTGGTTTTATGAAACCACGGTAAAAGTGAAACTTTTTTTCACATGATATTTAACTAAAAATTTTCGGAATAATATTCCATTAAGGGTATAAAAAAACACTGACAAAAACAAACAAATTAGCGTGGAGCACTGGCACAAATGAGTAATAGTCTATACACTACACGGTCAGCTGATGGAACTATAGACGCCGCCATATTGGCCTCGGCTGCTCTGACGAGCGCCTTTCACTTTATCCCTACTCCGCGGCCGACCGTCACGCGACATGCGATACACAGACTAAAAAATTTGAGACGATGTAATAAAAGTTTCACTTGAATAATTCAAATAGTGTCTCGATAAAAAGACAACCGTCATGTTAACCAGTCTATGTGGAATACTGGGTAAATGAAAAAAATCTATCAGTGATAAAAAAATTAGTCCCTTGAGATCACAGTTAACCAGGTTTCACTGTTTATTATAAATACGAAAGTGAGTTTGTTTGTTACGCTTTCACGTCTAAATCGCTGAACCGATTTTGATTAGTTTTGGTGCTGAAATAGATGGGACTCTTAATGGGACGATTATAGATAGCTACTCAATACTCAAATTTTATTTGCATTCCAAAATTTGTACTTAAGTGGTAAATTTAAAAAAGAAATTGTGATCATTATTGACCCTGTCGGGCACAGCAAAAAACAAATATAATTATGTAAGAGAGAGGAAGCTTTAAATACCTAAACTTAAATCTAAAATATAGGTATAGTTTATCATTTAAATATTCCTTTATACTATAATAGCATTTTTCAATTAAATACCTATTGTTTTAGTTTTTTTTATAAATATGTTTATTTAATCTTCTTTTTTTATCAATTCAGGTAGTTTGATATATGTTTTTATGGACATCACATACGGACTTGTTGAATGTATTTTTAGTCGAGAATTTGGAATGTTTAATCTTGATTTGTGTCGGAGTGTGTAACGTGATTGTATGTGCTCGCGCTTTGCATAAAATTCTTGATATTTACGAATAAAATTGCAGGTTTCTAATAAATGTATATACCTACTGGTACAAGGAGTGTTAAAAATTATAATTTTGGAAATGAGGTTTGCAGCTGTCAGTTTGATCGATGTTTACGAGGATTCCAACTAATTTTTTTTTGAAGAGTTAAGTTTAGTTAAGTGTAGGTGCATTTGTGCTATTTCCCCAAAGGGTAACTCCGTAGCTTAGCCATACATAAGCATACGCATAGTAGGCGCTGTTTGTAGATTGCTGGTTTTTTTATTTCGCGGAGAGCATACGAAAATCTTTAAATTTTCGATCTTAGTTTTTGTTTATGGGATTTCTAATTTATATGTGTATCCAAATTTAGTACAATTAAGATAAATTCTTTGACAAATCTATATTTAAAGGTGTTTTTTTATGGGGATGAAAGGTTATTACTTATTAGTTTAGTTTTGGAGAAGTTTACTTCGAGGTTGTGTGCATTCATCCAAGTAATGATTTTGTTGAGTATTGATTTTAGTTCTTTGTTTAGGTTTAAGTTGTTTTGACATGAAACTAATAGAGAAATGTCATCTGCGAATAATATACATGGTCTGCCTATGATTTTAGGTAATTCGTTGATATAAATTAGAAATAAGAGACATCCTATTACACTTCCTTGAGCTATTGAGGCGCTAATTGATTTTCTATCAGATCGGACTTTTTTATTTCTTTCGTGTGTTGATAAAAAAAATTAAATTTCTACTGTTTGCTCTCTGTTCTTTAGGTACATCAAGCCAATCATGAGCTTTCCACAAATGCCTATTCCGTATAATTTGGCAAGCAGTATATTAAATTGGACTTTGTCGTAGGCTTTGGTCATATCTAGTAATATGCCTACTGCATATTGTTTTTTATTAATTATTTTTTATTAATTTAGTGCTTCTTAAACAAATTTGTAAACTGCCAAAGTTTTTGAGCGGTTTTTTGCGAAAAACATTTTGGCATTCTTCAATTTTCTTTTTATTTTTCGCAGTATTTGTATATTCGGTCACACATGGCTTTTTCAAAGATCTTTGAGGCTGCAGGTAAGAGCGCTATTGGGCAGTAATTGTTTGGATCTGATTTTGATTCTTTTGTGGATCGGTTTAATTACTGACTTTTTATCGGTTTAATTAGCTACTAAACACGAGTGAAGCCGCGGACAAAAGCTAGTGTAAATATAATAAAATAGCGAAATATCAACATTAATAAAAAAGTCACGGTCATAATGACTCATTAATTAAACTTGTGTTGCTCCGCATCGGTGTCACTGCGGAGTAGCTGTCGACAACCTCGGGCACCATGGCCTTTCCTGCTGCAAGAGCGCGGGCCGCATAACACGTCACGCCAGCATCAACGATATTATTCGTCGGGCTCTTTTCACCGCTGGCGTACCTGCGGTATTAGAACCTAGCGGCTTGGTACGGTACGATGGGAAAATACCAGATGGTATTTTTCGTTGGTGCCGTGAAAGGTGGGTAGGCCTCTGGTGTGGGACGCAACGTTTGTCGACACCATTGTGCCATCGAATGTTCTAAGTACGGTGGGCTGTGCCGGCGCTGCCGCTGCGGCTGCTGAGGCCCTCAAGCACCGCAAATACTGTAACTTTATTGGAAATTACTGTTTTGAGCCGTTTGGGGTCGAAACGCTTGGGTCATGGGGTCCGAGAGCGCGTCTCCTATTCAAGGACATATCTCGCCGACTGATCGACACTTTGCGTGACCAGAGGGCTGGCTCGTTCTTTGCTCTAAGAAGTAGCATTGCCATTCAACGTGGCATTGCTGCCAGTCTTCTGGGCACGTTTCCGGATGACAACGATGCGGAGGAATACTTCGACTTCGAAGTGTACTTTGTTTTTGTATATGTAGGTATGTAAGGTAGTTTTAGTAGAGATAAATAGTTTAAGTAAATATTTTAAGTTAGTTATGTACATTTATTGTAAATATTGAATAAGTTAAATATATATATATATATATTATAACTCTCATCATTAGACATTCGAAATTAACAAACGCTTACCAATACACAGCGCTTCCACCATTTACTTCCTTTCTAATAAATACTTGCGCAAAAACGCTTGGAATGCAATATTAAACAGATAGTAAAGTCGGGAATACGAATTTGCATAAACATGCAATTAGAGCTAGGAAAGGGTCGTCCTCGCACTGATAATATTGAAGAAGAAACTCCGGTCATTCATAATATTATCATAGACATTAGTCATGCGTTTACGCAAAGCTCGACGTATATTCTGAAAGGTTGAATTGTTAATCAACCCCTTGTTAATGAGAGTACCTTATCATTATTAGAAGTAATATATTCAGGCACTAGCGCCACGAAACACATAAGTTTGTACTTCAACAAATTGACTTCCGGAGGAGAGCTTCCTTCCGTTTAACTTTTAGAACTCTGTTGTGAATTTCATCGTTCTTTTCGTTCTAGTTAAATTATTACGGTTCAAGTCTTAACACCGTCATTCCATTTTAAATTTTCCTGTTCTAAAAATAAATGGAGAAAGTAGAGCATATGTAGCGAAAGCAAAACGAATCAAACGTGTTTCACATTAAACAACAAGTTAAATATTAGATTTGCAGTTGAGTATATGTTGAACTTCAAGAGTCAACGTTTAAATACGTACTTTGACTTAACCTACCTTGTTTTACGTAAATTCAAAGCTACGAGTTTGCTTATTTCCCTTTCCGGCTTCTCCCCTCCCTCCCCTTTTTCATTTAAGGAGCCACCGACCCCCAAGAGCTTACTTGCAAGTCTGTTATCTAATAATATTAGGCAGCAGTTTAACCGTATGTGCCCAGTTAAGAATAGGTCAGCTCGTCGGTGCCTGTGGGGATTGTAAGACACGACTAAGGGCAGCTTGCATAAATCAGGCCAGATTTCCGGTGGCATCCATCTACCTACCTATTAATAATACCAGTAGTGATATCACGACATTGCACCTTAATTACCACGCCACAAGGGTCGCCTACAGAAAATCAACTAAATCTCTTATAGATAAAATATGTACTTCGTTACAAATACAGAAAAAAGAAAAAGATCATATAATTGGATAGCCACAATCATATTGCATTGACGGCTTTTGATTTATAACCCAACCCTACAAATAACTTAGTAATGGGCACAATCTAATTTTCTTTCTTCAAGTTTTAATTAATCGAAAATTACTTTGGAAACTTTTGTTTTAGTATGTTCTTGTATTATTTAAATAACATTAAAACAAACAGTTTACCGTTATGTCAACTGTGTCAACAGTACTTAATTTTTATTAAAAACAAAGAATAGATTGCCGAGCAAAAGCTTCTGAGTTTGACTCCCGGCTCGGGCAAAATGTTATTGAGTTTTTGTCCGGAGTCTGGACGTATGCCCTGCTGATGGCAATAGGCTTGCCTCCCATCACATGGGACTTAAACATACCTGGCGATACATGGGTGCACCTCCGCTTAACCCTACGGGTTAAACAATACAGATGTTATGTTAGAATTTGTGGAGGTTCCAGGAAGCTGATGGAAGGTCAAAGACAAAAACCATATAGTGGCACTGTTTAAGCTGGTATAACTTTCATCTATAAAACGTTACAATTTACTATTTAATAATTAATGATTCCAAACACTTTAAACTTAAATTTACTCAGTAAAACGAGTCTGTATAACAAGTAGTTTTTATATCCATCAATAATATCGCGGAGAAAGTTCAAGGACGCGTTCGAATACTTCTCATTATAATTTTCTATAAGTGGCACTTACATCATTTGAAAAGAAAATGGCGCATTCAGTACAAACTACACATGGTATACAAAGCAAGAAATACTCTACAACAATAGAAGCAATAAAGAAAATCATGGCCAATAAAAACCTACGTGGTCTTGGAACCTCTAACACTCGACTGGTGCAGATTGAGGCTCATCTAAACTAAAGGAGTGCAGGACACCTCGGAACGATTCGCTAAGACTGCCAGCGGCAAAGATTTATTCGTAAGTGTTATTCGAATCGAATCGAGTTTAAAACAGATTATGACATTTGCAACATATTTTAACTGAACGTTTCCCACGTTCAGATACCAAAAATATACTTGCACTCCCGCTTGATATATCTGAAACGAACCAACCATTTGTGATCTTTCGGTTCATCTATCTATGTATACTATCCATTCTTCATAAGTCCCTATTCCTTCATTTATGTTTTAAACAACTTCAGTAAACAAGAAATATTTAATAAAGAAGAACTAAGTTCACAATCCTGAAGTCATTAAAGCTTTCATAATTACAAATTGAATTTGCCCTTAGAAAAATTAAAAGCTAATTCCGCACAAATTTCTACGTTTTTCCTTCACGTTTTCAAAGAAAAGTACGTACCATTCTATAATATAAAACAGAATACTGTTGTATTTCCAAAGCGGAACGCTTTTAAAATCGAAACCATATAATATTGAGCGGCACTACAACCCCAAACCTATNTTCCAAAGCGGAACGCTTTTAAAATCGAAACCATATAATATTGAGCGGCACTACAACCCCAAACCACCCCGAGGGACTTATTTGCAACAATCTGTGTTCACAAATAATATTATCAGAGCTGCTTTGTGTTATATTAACTTTAGATTTATACAGATTGAAATATCTATGAATATTTCTGTTGCTTACCAGATACAGCTTGGCATTGTGGCCCAGTAAACAAGTGCAACCTGGAACATTATGTAAAGGTTAATGACGTGTTAGCTAAGTATCTATGTTAGATAAAAAACATAACAAAGTTAATGATAATCGTAGGTGTTGTACTAATGAGTCTTCGCTAAGCAATGAGTTGTGTGTTACTATGTAGGAGTCTAAAGAAGTAATATATGCTTTCGATTCATGTTATTGAAACACTGTATTATTGTTTCCTATTTATGCTCCGTGCCCACGAAAAACAATATAAAATATCGTTTATCACCCAATTATATTTTTCTAATAGTGTTTGTACGGAATTCATCCGCAAGTATATAGGTTATTTTGAAATTCCAATTCCCCGGTAAATGTACAAGAAAGCTATGTGAACACATAAGTAAACATACGAACGCGGTAAAGTTTTATCCGATCCATATCTTTCGCAATTCATGTAAGCAACATGGAACAAGCACCCTGTGTATCGAACGAGTGACATCGAAAGCGGCTAGCCACTCATCCTCGACGTTAGAGATGATCAGCCGCCACGAAATAGACCAATAGAGTCCATTCCCGTAATGTAAAAGGGCAATGAACGTAACAATATCGTAAAAGCGATGTAGTCAGGTCACAAACGGTGGGGACACGTGAACGCAAGAATTTTCGTCATAATTCCGAGGAGTTAACGGGCTCCCGGGAATCACTTTCATTTTCACTTAGCGCCACCGACTGCTCCATAACCATTAAATCCTCTTGTTTACTACTGCTCTTCGTCGGTTCAAAGGCAATGGCCCTCTCGCCACTTATCTAACTTATTCACAGACAGAGCAAACTAAACAGTAAACAGAAACGAAGCCATTTCAGTAGGTAGGTTGTATAGTCATCTCCAAACAAGATACAATTTTAAATCGCCGCCTGCACGAATTTTAAGCTCGGTATAAATTAAATATTCAAATTCTAAAGTACGAGACTCAAATTTCTTTTGTTATTGTTCTTCTTGCGCCTGTTTACTTATATTCTGTGCTGAAATGAAAAATAGAGCACTTGTTACGTCAGTTTATGATGAGCTTGTCTGTGGCACGGTGGCAGGCGCGTCGGCGAGGCGGCCGCCTAGGCGGCTCAGCTTTACATTCATTCTGCAATCCGTTATGATACGTGAATAATTAATTCAGTGCTGGAGTAAAAACATACTCATTTCATTCTACTTGATTAACGTTTGGTCCCTGCGTGTCATTTTCCATTACGAAATTCCGGTTCACTGTAATATCTTGGGACGAGGTGACGAAATTACAGCTTTTTGATGTAATATTGTACAAAGAAATAAAATAGAAGAGTGTTATTGGCACTGGAAAACTTTCCATTGCTGTCAACTTTTTGTGTTTCCCTAATTACTTTAATTTTGTGAAGTGTTACGATGCTGTATTTAGATATATATTGAAACTAGCCTTTGCCCGCAACTTTGAACGCGCATAGCCCGTGTTTGCCCGTTCCCGTAGGAATTTCAGAAAATCCTTGCTTAGTGTTCCCCTACGTAGTGTAGGGGAGCTACATGTCAGGGTTGCGGAATTTGTTCGAAAGAGTCACAGATGTCAGAGAGAACACGGATGGGTTTTAATCAGTCAGAGTCAGAGTCTGACACTCCTTCCGCTGCGCCCAGAGCGAAAGGAGTCATTTCATGATTTCCCATACCTACTTAAAAAAAATGGGAGCTACATGCCAAATTTCAACTTTCTAAAACCAGTAGTTTCGGCTGTGCGTTGTCTGTCCGTCACTGAAGTCCGTAACGGAAGAATTTATATATCAGGTCTTTCTTTATTCTTTATTTAATGTATCCCGGAGTGTACAGAGAGAAACTAAAACCTTACCCGCGTTGGTTGCAGGAGTTTGATGAACAGCTTCCTTTACACCAGTGAGTAAGTTACTGTAGTCTAGTAAAAACCGTGTTTTTGAAATAGCGGTAATTCGCGGTGGAAATAACGGACGTACATCAATTTAAAAAAATATATTATTGATTCGAAAGATAGATTTACTTTCCGAGGCATCTAGAGACATACAATTTTTTTCACTCTTTCCTCATGAATGTGGCTATCATAAACAAGAATTTTCAGAATTTTCCAAATCCGACTGGCAGGTCCAGACTCTTCAGCTTTATTATATTAGTATAGACAGTAGGTATAGATTTATACCCTGCATCAATTTACGCTTCTTTTTTGTTTACTTGTTGTATTGTCGTTATTGTTTTTAGGTATTTGTTTCATTTTTTTATTTACCCCCAAGAATATAGTCCCAAACAAACATATTTTAACCGAGTTCTTTTTTCATTTCAGATTTCATAACCTACACAAATAGCACAAGTGCATATAGAATACAACTTTATTTTCGCTCTCATTTCCCGCACAGCAATTCGCGTCGGAACTCCTCAAAGCAGTGCTCACCAGTAATATGTTGAGTTTAAGGATAGCCTGCATGCACAAGCAAAACATCTCAACATTTTATATTCATCTGTAAACTTAAATGATTTTGGAACATGGGCGTCTTGGAGACGCGTAGGTATCGATAACGGCAGATGACTCTCAATACTAGTCAGCTCTATGTTTGATACTTTTGAATCATGAAAACTTGCAGAGGAGTAGGTACCTGATAACACTTATTTTCTAAATTGTTATCTACCACAAAAAATAAGGTGTGTCGAAAAATCGCCGAACATTAGTGGCGGTGGGCATGGCACATATCTCATAAAACAGATAGTCGATGGAGTCGAAATGTTCTAGAGAGTGGGGACCGCTTACCGGAAGACTCAGCGTCTGAAGGTCTCCCACAAGGTGAACCAATGGCCTGGTGAAGGCCTCAGGAATCCGCTGGATGCGACACGCCCAGGACCACTCGATGTATTGACTCTTGGGAGAGGTCTATCTCCAGCAGTGGTGATGGAGATGAGAGGGATCTTTCGGCTGATATGATGACAAAAATGTAACAATAATTATTTTAGACTGATGAGCAGGAATATTCAACACTGAGCCACTACCAATTTTGAAAACAGGATTTAATTAATTAATTAAGCTTTACCCAGAATACCGTAATTATTTGTACCACTTACTAAACCTTAATAGATTGGAACTTAATGAATCAATAATTTTAATTACCTGGAAAACTGCTCCAATGAATAGCTAATTCGTCCCAACAGTAAGATTAACATCTGAAAGTATCTCGATAAGCCCGTCACGTCAGAAGTGTTACTGTCCTAAAGGGGAGCATAAATAGGTACCTTGTCGACTGGACACTTCCCCTGAGTTTTGAACTTCAGAGGGTTAAGTTAGTTAACTCATTAAAAACTGGTTAACTGCGAGGTCGTAGATGAAAGCGATGTTCGCCGCTTACCGTTCGATAGTAGGAATAATTTTACTTCACGTAAATACATAGTGTACAACTTTCCGTAATAGAATCTAATATCGCTTGAACAGTTAGTACCAACTTGTTTCACGTTTTACATACACAATAACATTTGAATTCAATGGCTTATTGTTATTTGTGGCTTTCTGTATCAATGCACCATTTAAAGCTCTGCTTACTTCCGACTATCGGTTGAAGATACACAATGATGGAAATGCTTTGATTTTTAGGGTTCCGAACATCCGTAATAATACGGAACCCTTATAGGATCACTCGGGTGTCTGTCTGTCTGTCACAGCCAATTTTCTCCGAAACTACTGGACCGATTCTGTTGAAATTTGTAAAACATGTGGACTTTTGTGACCCAAACATGGACGCGTTACGTAAATAATTAAATTTTGAGTGTGGGGGTCACTTTTGGGAGCCAAACTATAAAATCTATACTAATATGATAAAGCTGAAGAGTTTGTTTGTTTCTATGTTTGAACGCGATAAACTCTTATCCTATCTATATTATTTTCATAATTTTAAAATGAATAATTTTGAAGTTATTCAAGAAATTGGACGAAAAATTACCATTCCCCCCCTTATCTTCGAAACTACGAAGCCTAAAATATTGAAAAAAATGCAGGTCAGTTCTCTATAGAAACTCTAGGAAATCTAGTGAAAAACATGTTACAAAAATGAATTTCGTTTCCCTTTACACTTAGCCAGTTTTTTATTACTTACCTACATGAAAATGTCAATTAGGTGCAATTCGTTAAGCACTGGAAAGTAGCGCCAAATTAATTGTTACTATTCACGGCTGAACTTTTGTTAAATCACAAAATTATTAAATAATATCCGCAAATGACGCAATACTATGTCATTTGCTCACTTTTCACACTTGTATTTTTAATTCGTGGCTAACGCGTTAATTAACCATTTAGTTTGGGGAAGTTGGCCGCGCAAATTGTTTAAAGTTGTTGCTGTTTTTATTGCACACGTTTATCCAAAGTTGGACATTCAGTGGGATGCTATAAACTACATTATTCACAGTAATTTTGTCTGCTGTGACACGAATACACATAAAACGGTATTCTTATCTCATCCGAAATATCGGGCACGTACCAAAGTCATAATTCCACGATGAAGTACCGCATGGGCAGGGAGCGCGCCCTTTGCAGTGGCGAGAGTGGTGATTCAGTATTACGATTACCCGCATATACCGGAGTTTCCGGCTCCGTTTTTTTTCTTTAGGAAACAGTGTAACAGCACCACGTGAGAACCGAAACGGGAGAAAACAAAAAAGCCCATTATGCGGAACCTACCTGAACACTGTTCGTACACGATTACAACTCCCCTCATGAGGAAAACGTGGATTGATATTACAGTAAATATTTATGTTCACTTTATGTAACATAGTTTTCTTTAGCAGCTGGCATCATACAAACATTATAACAGCTAGTTTTATTGGAATTCATGTTGTACTTTACTATTATTTCATTTCAGTTCCGATCTAGTCCAATAGACCAATACCTACTGCCGAGTACCGACATGAGATTATCCTTTTTGGCACTTAGTTTCGTTTTTTTTACTATTAATAGGCACGCGTTTGACCACTATTTCACCTGATGGTAAGCGATGATGTGTACGAAGATGGAGCACGCTTGCCTAGAAGTAACCTATTCACTCTTGACTTAAAGATTCCCATGTTGTAGCAATCAGGAAACACCGACTCTGGCACGTAATTCCACTACTTAGCTGTACTCACAATGAATGTGTTGTTACTAAGGGTTTTGATTGGTTATTTAATTATTTAATACCTACTCCTTTTACACCACATAACTATAGTCTCCCTCCCCCAACAACAAACAGTATCTCTTCACATATTTCTAACCAGAATTGCCTTAGGGAATCCTATGATAATAACATACGACGAAATTCTAAAGTACCTGTGGGCACCAATTTTCAGGTGAAGAGGACACGCGACTAGATAGATACGGCTTTCATACTTATAGCAAACTAGCATTTACCACAGGCTTCACCCGCCTAGAAGTTGATAATCATCCCACCGGTACTTACTGCCGGGATATAAGGTATCCCATTCCAGGCCATGATGTAGTAAAATACCCTAATCAGTTCAGCTGTTTAGGAGACATGATCACCAATCAAATATCTAAACATTCAATTATTTAAAAATCACATTTATAATAGTAGTGAGAAGGATTTCGTTATTCTTAAGCTGGAAACTTAAACCCATCCAAGAATCAATAAAATAACCACAACCATAAAAACGTTTCCGTGTCATGAAGAGACTCATAAAAGTCACCTTCACCACTAAATTCAATATTAGTATCCCGAACTGCTCCGATTATGTCGTTTGCAGTGAACTGTTTATGACGTCACCGTTCGTCGTCCAACTTCGATCCAGACAAGACGAGTCGGGTGAGCATCACCTTTGATCGCTCTCTTGATAAGGCTGCACTGCGATCCGATGCATACCAATAGAAAATAGCAATCTAGACTAGATTCAAATCCTAATAGTCCTATAGAACTTTTGCGTTTGATCGTGTTTGAGTTCGAATATCTTATGTGGTGCGGCCAGTTTATATACTCATACATATATGTATGTTTGGTAGTTTTGATATCGGAAATCAAATATTTTTGAATACTTACTTACATGATTTTGTTAAAAAAATAAGTAGCTAGTAAAGCTCCTAATTTATCAAATATTGTGGTTTTTGCTATGTCCAATGACATGATTTATTATCATAAGGTCAATGCAAAAGTCATAAAACATATCTGTTATGTACCATACAAGCATAGCCACCATTATAGAGAATAATTCTCGAAGAATTTTTATATAATAATTATATATATTCACCTACTTATTTAAAATTAATTTTTTAAGAAGTATAGAACAATGTCTGGGTCTAAAGTGTCCATAAATTAAAACGTTCTCGGGGGACGAGTCTCAGTTTCCTGTCTCAGTATAAATAATTGGCGAACGATGAAATTTATTACGCAGACAAATTTTGACAAATCTTCTTTGGGCCGAGTGGCTGAGAAAAATCTTCGATCAATAACAACACTTTATTTTCGACGTTTACCTGCTTTCTCTCCTTTATTCAGCAGTTCCATTAAACTTACTTTAACTTACCAATGTTTCGCAATAATCTACATTATACAAGTGTTTATTAATTAAGTACCTACCTTCTCATGTTTTATTAGGTAATTCATGCTCACATGTTAATTTTCGATTAATTAAGAGAAAGAGGTGGGTAATCCGGTGAAAACTCCACGGTTTACTTTCACTCTTTAAATCACAAATCGCAAAGGAGGCAGTGCCTACCTACATAACGTTGTGCCATAAAAAAATAAACTAACAACAACTTTTTTGTGGCATCGTCATAACTAAAATCAAATATGTTTCTTAAGAAAAAAGAATGTGCATAGCTGTTACAAGTATTTAAACTGATTAATATGTGTAGTGCTTTCAATTAAAATTCGACTACAGCCAAATAACTGCATATTATTATGGCAACGAATACTAAGAAAACAAAATGTTAAAAATTCATAGACAAGCGGTTTGTCTCACAAATTCTTTGAGTTGCTTTTAAGTAGGTATGAACATACATAAGTACAGAATACTTTCAGAAAAGATTTATTAGTTCTCGTCACGGTTACAACAGCGAATTTAAACAATGGTAAATAATAAGTGTTAACCTTATTAATCAGAACCGGAAAGTTTGTAGTTATTGGAAAGTTGGCTCCTTCGTACTTTCTCACGATATTTTGGGCTTAGATATGTTTCCTGTAAACTTTGTCACATAAAATATGCTTCACACCCAAGTATCTTTCTGACCCCGTTTTTTGGAGTTAAATAATACTTAATCACAAAACCTTAGATACAGAAATAGATAACCTACCTAATTTGTAAAATACGATTCCGATAAATCTTTTTCACATAAATTCCCAACTTTTATTTAAATAAGAATATAGAACATGACGGTCCACGTCAAAATACAGCGTTCCATCACTCACGCTCATTACTTGCGATTTTTCCCGCAATTTGCCAACTCAAGACATTTGACACTAATAACCTCGCCAACTACCTGAACACGAGATAGTTTTCTTTTAGTAAAACAACGAAGCGTAAAACTGATATCTCTATGATTTATATTCGGCTACGTCGTAAATTAATAACTTGGAGACCTCATTACGATATTTTAGTCGTTCGTACGAAATCGCAGCGTCATTCAATATTTGATTTGCTAAGTGGTGTGTTTTAAAAATAGAATGTATTTATCGTTCAATGTTAGACGTGTATGTCTATTATTATAATGATCATGATAATAACATACATCTTCAGCATCTAGACAAAGTTATATTATATCAGCGATAACGATTGTCGAAAAGACAAAAATGTATGAAATAGACATGGGCGAAATGTCACGTGATCAATTAAAAACATTATGACATGACATTTCTACAATCGTTGTCGCCGATAGAGTGTAACGTTCTCTAGACATAAGTGCTCATCAAGGGCCTGGCACGAATGTTATTGACGTATACGGTTGGTACGTAAAATTTTACTGTAACTATATTACTTTTTATTCAAAATTCACTTACGTTAACGATATTGTGACGTTACTATACGTTAAAACATTCGTGCTAGGTCCTCAGTCATGTTGATACACCGTAAACGCTTGTAAACGTCTTCTGCTGAAAACGACGCGCCTCATAGAACATAAGAATTCATAGAATAACATCTGATTCAGCTTGGTAAACTCTAATCGTACTCCGCTCAAAATGAATTTTCAGTCATAGTTTGGAACCCCAACGAAACCCACAAGGAAAAGAAAAAGAAAGAAAGAAAAATAATTTATTTGCATAAGCATGACTCATGCCTAAAAAATAAAATAAACAAAATTAAAAAGTTATGCAAGTTGGGAAGATATGCGTTACATTCACGCAAAACGGCCATCGTGCAGCTGTGGCTCTATCACGCACATGAGTCCCAGCAGGACTCCCAGCACATGAGTCCCAGCAGGACTCATGTGCGTTATAGAGCCACAGCGCTGATTTTCAGCGACAACCGGCGTTGACAGAAAGGTTAATAAAATATTGGCACATATTTCTACGCCAGACTTCAAGGAAAACAAGTAGATGACGAAAATTTAAAATGATGAAGCGCTGAAACGATGAAGTCACTAACTTGACGATCACTTGCAAACTTTTTATATTTCAGGAGATCAATTTGATTGTGCAATAAATCAACCGTCTACCTGAAGATGGAAAAGTTGCTGGGAAAATGCTAAAACTATTGTATCAATTTCAACATCTGAATAACGTTATGAAAACGTTATGATTTTCCTAACTTGCTTTAAGTTAGGAAAATCGCTTTTCATTACGTTACAGACAAAAGTTACATTTAATTTTTTTTTTTAAACTGGTACGCTTGTAATTCGTTAAGAGGTAGACATTACCTTTTGCATAGCATCATCACTAAAGCTTTAGGTTGGTGAATGTGGGTGTAGTTGCACCTCTGTTTAACTCTTCGAAGAATATAGGCGTGATATGAAAATCGATAAGAGAAAATCGAATGTTAAAAAAACTTAAGTATTATTTAATTAAATCAAGTTTAAGAGATAGCGCTATCTAGTTAAATCCAATAAGGTCCAAGAACACGATACATCGAGCGCCACGCGACTGCGACAATGCGACACAACCAACGCTTCCATTCAAAGACTGATTGCGGTAGTCAAGCCCTTAATGAAAACCGGCACGTATTTTGTTTATTTTGTCATTCTATTAATTAGGGACCTTGTTTACTGTTCCAATACGACAAGTCTTAAATAAGCTTCGCACGAATGAACTTTTATCAGTTTAATTTATTTATGTATCCTCGCAGAAAGTAAATTGGTTTGCCAACAAATTTTCTACCTTCACGCACAAAACATTTAATTTTCTGGTTCAGAATTTACTTATATAAGAATTAAATCACTTATCCGAAACATAAATTGCGAAAGCAAATTAATCTCAGTAAAATGCTTGATCCATAGAAAAATATGAAGTGAGCCGAGGGAAATAATTTACTTGAGAGTATAAATTAAATCAAGTACCTTGATGGTAAAGTGCGAGCCAAGTGCTTTTAAAAGCAGTGCTGACTGGTGGCTCTTACTTTCCGTTGTTTACAGGAAAATCTTAAACCCTTTCATTAGAAGTGCTCGGTGGTACCAAAAAGCTCCTAATTTTCTTGAATGAAAGATGCTGCTTGTGTGAATGTCCAAGTATTATTTACCTACCCAAAATTAAACTTTTAAACGCCAGAGCATAAACGCATCGGCTTGCCCCCGACGCCAAGCCACAAATTCGACGTGCTTTTTGTCAGATATTTGTGAGATTTGGCGTACAGGGCACTCGCTTGCTTGTCATGTATACGTTATACTGGCATTCAAAAGGTTAAATAAGTATGCAGCTAAGTCATATACTTCGAACTAAACGGTAGCCCAAAACAGGCTTTGTTTAACACATCGTTTTCCTATCTAAAAGAAAAAAACATTGGCATCAATAACACAATAATATAATAGCTTCCTATCTAATTACTTCGATCCTAAAACGATCCCTTAGGAGATCACATATTGTGCTGGTACAAATGAGGCCAGTCCTCACGAGTTTATTTGTTTTATATTGCATCTCAAACGCAATTTCCTCAAGTACTTCCCCTATTTTTCCGCTCGATAGACAATAGAAACAGAGCTAAAGATGGGTCGTAACCATCACACAATGATTGATATATAGAGAGGTTGGTTTTATCCAGCCACACATAAATCATTTTAGGCTCATTTAATGTCACAGTGAGTTCTTACCGGTGTGATAGGCGTTCTTGTATTGATTGATAATGCTGTAAAATACTTCAAATAACATTAATACCGCAGGAAAGCTCAGCTTATAAACATTCCTTTTCATTTTCCAATAACTTAATAACGTAATGGGATTTTAAAGTAGCCGAGTTATTTTCTCATACCTACACCTCTTGTACCTCGGACATATTATAACGTTTGTGTTGTAATCATTAATAATAATGTAGACGTTCTAATAAACTATTAATAAAAAGCTACGATTTTTCGGGGTATTTTATTTTTCCTCGAAGCGCGAATTTTGAAACGCACCAAATGAAGCGCACCAAAAGTATTCCTAGTAACACACCAAATGGTCAAGGTGTGGTATTATTGACTTCACCACTTGGATTGGCATCACTGGATTTGCGCTTAATTAATGACGATTTTTTTTTCCAGAAACCGAGGGTTGGAATTCAATCCAATCACTTCTCTTCTGAGATCAAAATCACTAAGTACCTACCTACTTCTTCTTACTTCTAACATTTACCTATACAACTTCGTTTGGCGGGGCGCGTTCATCAGGGCCGCAGGCCCGATTCCTGCAGGGGCTCATTTCATTTGGACTTTTGGAGAGCTAACAGACATTTCATTTGTTCCCAGCCTAGATGTTCACAGATGTGATTTATGTGTGTCATTGAATTGCACTCATTTATTATTTTGTTTCTTTTCTTTTATGAGTGCAAAATTTTAAAATAAGTTACTCATCTAAATTGGCGATTTGGCTTAAACCGCAACAATAAGTAGGTAGTCCATAATAACATAGGCCTTCTTCAGTAGAAAAGTCGTACTCCTAAGTTCAAACTAGCAAATTCTTAGGTGAAGGTGCAAACGTGCAGGTCGTACAAATAATTCAAGACGAAGTTAGAAAATGAGAAATAGAAATACTTTCTCCAAAAAGAACGTCTAATTTTATATTCACTCATTGACTATTAAAAGGATTCATTTCTAAAACCTTACTCAAATCAAATCCTTCATAGGCCAAAGGGCAAACTATTTATAAACCTTACATTCTGATAGATACCTACGTGTTCACATCAACATTATAATGAAAATGGATCCTAGTTTACGTCAGTTGGTAAAATCGGAACTGCTTTTCATTTTATAATACGCTTTCACTTCCTACAAACTCGGGGAAATGTCCTGACAGGATCGGATGTGAACCAAAATTGTGGGGAAACGTCGTGGTTGTCAGATTGATGCATGAGTTCGTGTTTTTCTTTGTGCTCGCACCATCAATCTTACAGATCTATTAACGTCGTCTTTAGCGCTCCTCCTAATTATCCGAGCAAGCTCTCTAAAATCCCCGGAGCTTATATGGAGCAAGGATACACAACATCACATTAAATTGTTTTCTTAATCGTTCACACAATAGCAGTACAGCTTATTAGATTTTTATTCAAAAGCAAAATAAAATAATCGTATTTTTTTTGTTTTACCCGTGAATTGTTTATTTTCCTTTTCTTTCTAGGAATAAATTCTAAAAATCCATTAATTTGTCAGCTTCAGTTGTGAGTTGTTCATATTTTATTCAAATATGTTATACCAATCTATCGCTACTTTTGTTTTCAACTACCTTTTCCGGTTTTCTTTCAATGATAATATAATTCGATTATACAACAGTATTCCAACTGGACCAGTACCTACGTACGTATGCAGGTGGTTTTCCTAACTATATTGGGATCGGCTTCCAGACTAATTGGATGCAGCTGGAGTGTTAGTATTTTACATGGAGCGACTGCCATCTGACCTCCACGACTCTGCAACTAGGTTACACCATACCCCTAGGCAAGACTGGGGTTCCAATTTCATAAATCTTTCATTGATAGAAAGCTACGCCATTACAGAATACCACAGATGGATTATATTTGTGGTTTAGTTGACGTCCAAGCGGATGAAGTCGCGGGCAGAAGCAATAGGGTATTTGACAAAAAAAATCTAATTAGTCCGTCAGAAACATTTCCAAAAAATATTGGACACGTATTTTTTCCTATGTCACGTTAACAAAAAATGAAGACGATACAGTGCGTTCTACAGTCGTGTGACGTCACTTACCAGTACACTTTTTCTGGAAAGTGACGGTACCTTATCTTAGATGCATTTTCTCTTCGTAATATTTTATTGATTTGATAAAATAAAAAATACCTACGTATCCAATATTTTTCGACAATCTAACTGACTGAAATAGAATCTTTTTTTTTAACCCAGGGGATTTTAAACTAAAATCGTTTTTCGCGTCTGTCTGTTCGATCGTTTAGCGATCGTTTTATAAAAATATGGATTTTGGTGGAGTTTTAACCATTTATTTCGGTAAGTTTACTTGCATAATACAAAACTTTTTGTTTTTGCCAATAATTTTTGTCGAATTGTAAAATACTTACTTACAAAGTAAGGATCCGGATCACTATTACTTATGGCACGGTTCACATGTTACACCGAATAGCAACTAGTTTGCTAACCTGCATTATTTCAGTAGACTAGAGGGCACAATTCATCGCGTGCTATGTAACGCGTGATAACGTTCGTCATAGCTGTATTTCTTTTCAACGGCACAACATTTTGGAAAGATTTATCTTCATTTTGTAGCGGTGTTTACGCAGCATTATATATTCCCTCTGCTTGTACGGGAGCTGTAATGTAACATTGGTGGGATAAGAAGAATCCATTTTGTGAAACCCTAAAATCTTTGCTGCAATTGCGAGGGTTTGTCGCGCAAACAGGCAATAAATGCTGGCAGAATAAGCCAAGCCGGGATTGCTGTGGTACCTACCTACTGTCGATATTGTGTGGCCTTTAAACAATAGGTTTTTCTTTAAATAAAAACATTCGTTTGAATGTACAGGAGCATTTACATCGTATAAATGCTCTTAGAAAGTTGTAAAAGGAAAAGCTGGTGCCGTTCCGCGGAATTGACTTCAAGAGCTTTGTGTTAAGTAATCTGAAAATATAAGAAAAATCCAGTAGGTAATAGACAGGCAACCGAGTATCGCATTAAGTAACATCTACGTACTTACTTAGTGTAGGCACAGACATGAGAGAAACACATAAAATATTTAGATAATTGTCTTTTCTCTAAGTGATGTATCATGTCAAGTGAGAAGTAGATTTAGGTGTCCTTTATGTATATACTGTTTGTTTACACTCGTCGTAACGCATTGTTAGGCACATATCTATCATTTAGTACTTCAGAAGATTGCTTCGCAGCCAAAGCATTTCACTTTTAACACTCTCGTGGGTGGTATAGCTGATAGGTTTTCAGGCTGAAGCCAAACACTTACATCGTTGTTATACGATAGTTAACAACTACATATCTACTATCTAAACCTCTTTTCCTCCTACAGATCTCTCAAGACTCTAATAAATTAAATAAAACAATTCAGTTTCCTTATCTGCGAGAGAAATAGTGCCTGTAATATTCCAACTTAATGTCACTCTTAAGATTATATCACAGCTTTAGCCCCTTTGTGCTGGCTACTATAGCAACCGCGTTACTTAAATCACTACAATTAGGTTACCAAACAAATCTGAGACAAAACTCCACTTGGCTGCGAACTGAGCATGAGAAGAAGGAAGCCATTAATTAAACATCATGAATATTCTCTTCATCCGACTTGTTTACCGGTATATTGTTTGATTGCTCTGCTAAAAATGCGAAAACAGAGAGCTCGTGACCAACACAATTTTCGGAATCGAGGTAAGCTTTTGTTTATCCATTCATCTGTTCTGTTCAGTGCAAAAAAGAAAGAAAGCTATCGCCCCATTTGACAAAATCCCTCCATCACCTATAACGACACCCTGGGGAAGAGAAACAACGTATATATTTGACATTATCTTTCCAACTCACAACTTTCACAAGAAACCTTAGGGTACTCATTTGATTTTTTGTTTGTTAATCGCAAGTCGCAACTTAGGTACTTACTTAAAGTGAACAGAAACATTAAAGTATAGTTCAATAAAAAGCATTAACGCTTGGCCGTTCGCCAATACTTGCGAGACAATTCATTCGTTTCCGTCGAAGTATGCTCGTTTTGAACAAAACAGTGTAATCGCCTTGCTAAAGAGAACCTTTAAGTTTTGCAGGTATTCGACACCAATGATAATCGACTTTTAAAAAGGATTTATTGGAAAATTTATTCAAAATAAATTCTTTTGTTATTTGCATTGGGTATTTACTTATTACGAATCCAAAGACAAAGACATTTATTCGCAAATATGGGTAGGTAAGCAATATGCTATACAATTATGTAACAGTGCAGTGGTACCTATATTACAGTTCGTATCACCATATTTTACCTTTCGGCATTCAAATATAGAAACAAAACCAAATAAATAACAAAAATTAAACAGTTCTTGCACAGATCAAATTATCACAGAAATATTAGGTACCTAAAATACTCAGCGATCAATTTAGAACAAACGTCACGACCACTATTTGACGGACAGGANAAATATTAGGTACCTAAAATACTCAGCGATCAATTTAGAACAAACGTCACGACCACTATTTGACGATGTCGATGTCGATGTCGTGCGGTGTTCCACAGGGTTCGGTTCTGGGGTCACTCGTGTGGGACATCGGCTACAACTGGGTGCTGCGCGCCGACCTCCCTTGCGGCATCAGCGTGATCTGCTACGCTGACGACACGCTGGTTCTGGCACAGGAGGGGTCGCACCGGGCGATGGCCGACTTGATGGCAATTGGGTCTCGATGTGGCCCTGCACAAGTCCGAAGCAATGTGCTTTAATGGTTCTTGGAACAGGCTACCAACGGGATCCCAAATAAAGGGTAGGAGGCATTCACATCGGGGTTGGGTCGAAGATCAAGTACGGTACTCGTTCTCGATAGCCGGTGGAACTTCGAGGAACAATTACAACGTTTAGCTCCCAAACTGGAGCGGGCCGGGGCTGCCCTCTTTGGGGAGTGGTTGGAGAGGCGTCACGGCGTCCTCACCTTCCACCTGATGCGGGTACTCACCGGACACGGCTGTTTCGGGAGGTACCTGTTTCGGATTCAGCGGGAGGACACGCCCGGATGTCAGCACTGAGAGGATCGCCCGGAGGACACGGTGGAGATTTGCCCTACTTGGGCGGAGCACCGCTGTGTCCTCGTCGAGGTGATCGGATGCAGCGACCTTTCGCGTTCGGCCCCGCTTAAATCCATGGGCCGGAGCGAGGAGGTTTGAGAATTGGGCCTTCGGACGGCGAGAGTTCGGTGGCTCGCTGTTCGGTCACAACCAGGCCCGGGTCGATGGCGCGTTGTGTTCCACGCGCGCCTAAAGAGATGTCAGCATAGGAGACGAGGCCCGCTAGGGCCAGA
>NDFZ01004668.1:0-19227 GCA_002192655.3 Mamestra configurata | reverse complement strand
GACGCGACGCTGCGCGCAGATTTTACATAGAGCGACTCAAAATATACTTTATTTACTACACGAAACGATACACATTTAATTGTGAGAATTGAGATACGTTGCGCTGCGCAGCGCTGCACCTCGAGACGCCTCGCGGCGCAGCGCGACGTATCGCGACGCAGCGGTGACGAGCGGCGTGCAAGATCGGTGCTGCGTCTCTCGATGCCGCGCGACGCAGCGCGGCGCCGCGAGACGCAGCCTGAGGCCGCTGTGGCGACTTGCCTACTATTTCCGTCCAGACTTCGTTTAGATTTGATGCAGTTCGGTCGAGTGATAAAGAGTGAAAACATAATGATAGACTGGGATCTTGTTATAATCGGACTACTTGCAGAAGAAGAAGAGGAAGAAGATTATAAAAATAGAATTAAAAAGAAGACAACACACAGGAGTATTTGGCAATACATTATACAAACACTCGTAGCGCTGCACAAAAAAAATTAACTTCTCATCGATCTCCATAATGCACCCGCCAGATATAATATACGTCGTTCTCATGCGCTTGCAAATGATAACTGCGGGTGGGGGAGGGCGGGACGGTCGCCCGCGGCACAGCCGCGGCGAGTAGACACGTTCCGCTGCGCCGCGCGGCGTCTCGCTGCGCCGCGCGGCGCCGTTGATGGTACGATTTTAAGATGCGTCTCGCGACGCCGCGAGGCGTCTCGCGGCGCCGCGCTGCGCAGCGCTAAATCAAAGCCGCGTCGCGTCGCGTCGCGTCTCGGTGTGAGTTGACCCTAAGAGTCTGACACGCCATTTCGCTCCACCCAGAGCGGAAGAAGTCATTTGATAATTTCCCATACTTACAAAAAAAAAACCGGGCGCCACACAGTGTATGCTATTATTTAAAAGCGTGGTTTTATTTTTTGGACAGTCAATTTTCCACTGTAGGTATCTTATTCATTTTTTATTTTCAAAAAAAAATGTTACATCTTACAAAATTAATAATTTCATATACCTACCTTAAAGTGTCATTGTACTCATCATTATGAACAACTTTTACTATGAGACCAACAACGAAATCGCGAAAAAAAAATCAGTTGTGCAGTACATTTTGTCGACGTTATGCGCACATAAATGTATGGCGCAGTCGATTTTTTTTTCTTGGCTATTTTCAAGTCTCTTGATGTACCAGTACTGCTGCGAGCTGTTTATTTGTACAGGGCATGTTAACAATGGGATACAGCCCAATTGATAACATGCCCCTGTCAGGTCACTTAATCTAACTCCAAAATTTTGGCATTACATCCGCTTGCTAATCCAGTAGGTTCATTGATGGATATTTTAAGATTATTACAAGTTATTGTTTCCTAAAATGTTTTAGTAAGGTTATTTTTATTCATTATAATTATTTATGTTAAAATCACCACATGTAATAATTTTCTTTCTATTACAACAATATCTACTCAGAAAAAAAATTAAAAACAAAAAAAAAAGTATATTTGTCCTCAAGTTTTGTCTTTGTGGACGATAAAAACAAACACACAATTACAATAATATTGTGATGTAGCATTCTATATATTTTCAAAACAATATTTTTTAGACCCTCAATATTGTTTTAAAACTGTGAGTATTTCGTACAAGGTATACAAGTGCCGCTTCGTTAAGTTAGGTATCATGGGTAAATGTGTATCCGTTTGAGACATATTATGTTCTCTGCATTTAATAAAATATCAAGTAATGCTAAAGATAATAATATTAAGTCAGATTATGTGATAAGCCTGTTAATTTTCTGATGTAACAGAGTAATTTTGTTAGGGACGAAAAAGGTTTTTATCGAACTTAAGCACACATAAGGAATAGAGGAAAGACAAAAAAAATTAAAACAATGGTAGCCAGCCACCAACACAACTTCAACAATTACTCAGTATTGAAGGAAAAACGAACCCAAACGCCAAAAAGAGAGCAAGCTACGCTGATATTTTGAGAACCAATCAAAACACCACGAACGTGGAAACGACTACACCATCTAAAATAGAAGAAATGCTTCTCAAATTAGCAGAAAAGTTTGATCTCATCTCACAACAAATGAGCACCTTAATTAACCTCATAACAGCCCAAAGATTCAAATAATGATGAAGAAAGGGCTGGCTCCAATGGGAGTGCGCCCTGAACGACAAAAAGCACCCACCTTATCTGCTCTCTCTCCCTGGATTCTGGAGTCTGGATTGACTGATTACAAGATAATAACACAAAAAAACCTAACTTAGAAGAATGGTTTTTACTGTATTATTTACTAAGTTGTTTATAAATTAATTGCTCAAAAATTTTTAAAGAATTTTTCTTACCATAGTTATTAAGTAAACCTGTGCGTTGCGAAAACATTGTATAATCGGCAGTTAAATTTAAGTTCTTATCAAATAGTTATTCAAAGTTACGAGTTTGATTATCTAAATACAATAGGTAATTAATTTAAAAGTTTCTACTCGACAATAAAATATAGATGAAAAGTTACTACACTTATAATGTGGATAAACATAATAATATAGAGTAGGTAGAGTTTGACGAATATTTTATGATCAAATCAAAAAAGTTTGTACTGTTTAAAAGTCCTCATCACCAATAAATACAATGCAGCAATCCTCTTCGGTGTGGTCGGTAAGTACCTTCTGTACTTAAATTCCTAAGAAGGGTCTAGATTCCACAATAAGGCGTTAGATAATGGCATAATTGAACATTCTGGAACTTTTCTTCAGCTATTGAGCGCAGTTTGTTAGTCTTGTTACTGCTTATAATACCTAGATAATTTACGTTTCTTCAAGTTTAGTTCTACATTCGTTCCTTCAGTGGGCTTTGTAGCTTGATGATTATTTGAAGAAGTATGAATAGAAGTACTACATAGTATGTTTACTTGTTGATTTGATTGTAAAATATCGCGTGAAATTGTTAACTATTTTTTCATAATAAGACACGAATATATTGAAAACTTTTGAATTCGGATGGGGTTTATTGTACACAACACGATTTTTTCATAATATATCGAGAAATTATATTCTAAAAAAGGTTTATTACAATCTTACGGAGTCTGCAATTTTCCGTTGATCGATACATCTATTTATAAAACTTTGCCATTGAAAAACTTATAGGGAACAGTCGTCTGTACACTGAATTATATCTTAGATATCGAAAATATTTCATCAAATATACTTTATACCATTTAAAATAAAGTAAAATATCTTTTCACAACAATCTATCGAAAAACATAATCTCTAATTAGTTTGTGTATATAAGAAGACGACATAATATTAGCCCTTCACCAAAGTACAAACACAAACAGGAAGTAGGTAAAATAAATAATTTCAAGAAAACTGCTTGCCTCGTAATTCCTGAAAGAAACATTCAATAATTTTCATAAAAACGTGTTTAGCGACATTAAGCCGAAAGTTACTTTAAATAAAAAAATAATGATATTATACAGTCACAAATACAGTAAAAAAAGGGATTATGAAGAAGCCTCACTAATTATATTGCCTTTGGGGAAAAATTCGTAGCTTCCAAAGACTTCCAGTAAAGGAATTTTCCATCGCCTGATTCAAAGTAGCTTTACAGTGGTGCGGGCCAACAGCACATAATTCATGCCGCTCCGTGAAATATAATGCGGATATTCTCATAATGTACGACGCGCAACTTAATCCGCCTGCGACTTTTTCCGCCACAGATATTTATACAAATGGCCAGCAGCGTAATGATCTCACTAGAACGCTCGTTGCGAACCGTTTTCGCCACTTTACTCACTACTTAGTCTTGTGTAACAGTACCGTTTTTATAAAACTACAAGAAAACTATGTACCTATTTGTCACTGATAAGTGCTAAGATACTTACAGTCTTGATGCACCGCGTTTTTATTATATTTTTGTTATATCACAAATAAAATCTTAATTATTACTTTCAGTTTCATAAACAGATAATAGGGTCGAAAATAGTTGTTGGCCAATAAAGCTTTAAAATATGCATTTCGATTAATATAATAAATCCAGTATACCACATTACCATATGGGCTACTAAATGCAATCATATGCATACAACAAAGAATCGTTACACTCTCTTTACAATGGCTAGAAAATATTATTTTTTTGTGTTCGCTTTTAATTTATACATCAAATACCCTATTTCATCCGTTGAATTATGTCCCCAGTAAATTATTAGGTATACGTTTAGGTATGAAATTGTTATTGTAAAGGTTTGCAGATAATAAAATAATTATCTATGTGGTCAACTGTGTACAAAGTGAACGATATTTTATTGTATGTCATATACTCTAGTGCCTACTTATTACATTTTATTCTGTAACTAAGTACACTGATATTCAATATCTGCACAAAATGGATGGAGTTAATTTTGGCTCTATTTAGTTTCATATCTATTAGACGGTAAATATTGGCTAGAGAACGTAGGTATCTGCATAGAGGTTTTCTTTTAATGTTTTTCTACAAGTTGTGATTTACGGCCGGTCTCAATAACGTGTCTTCCTTTAACCAACTGTCAAATTAGCATTAGTAAAATATTAGTAGCTGAAACGTTATGTTTGCCTTTGTAATATGACGTTTCCGCTACTGTTGGTAGCCAATTTGACAGTTGATTTAAGGTAGATACTTTATTGAAACCGGCCGTTAGTTACATAAGAATCTTATAGCCACTGGGTAGGCTTATAGATAGACGAACGTCTTAAAAGTCCATAAAACATTTTGACCTATTTCGGCTATTGAAACTTTGGCCACCACGAAATACCTTCATGTATGTTAAATAATAAAAGGCTGGGGCTACCGGATACGGCGGCCTCAGTAACTCATACACAGTTCCGGCGCAAAAACGACACAGCCGGACAGAACGCGCGACGATAGCGCAGTTATATGTGTGTGCGCTGCCTTATTTACAACTAGTCCGTTTCCGAGGTTTCACTTCAAGCCAAGTCTGCACAGTTTACTATGAGCCATCAAGCCTTTCAGCAAACTTAATAATCTACACGGCTTTGTGTGGAAGAACTTAACACAATCCGCGTATCCGCTGCAACATATTAACAAAGGCTTTGCTGATGAGCTGTTACGATAGTGTAGTCTATGAGTGGCGGCTGATGTGTAATTATTACAGTATCCATTTCTCCAATATTTCTTGGAAGATAAAGCGCGGGAAAACTTGAAAAAAGAACATAAAATTGAAGTGTGTAAGATACACACTTCAACTTAATTCTAAACTTCCCGCTTAATTCTTAACTTCGTAACTTTTTCACCTGAATCTGAACCTACTTAAACTACCCTCAAGCCTTTTGTTGGTGTCACCGGAACACGTCCAGGTCATCACACGGGGGCGGCATTCATTGCAGGAGCACGCCTCGACACGGCATGCGTGACCCCGCATCAACATTTTCTCAAGTGCTCCTGAAAATCTCGAGAAATAGTTGTACGTATACACGGCTAGGCAATCACTTACGTGGTTATATCGCCGACAGAATCGTGCATGCCATATAAAAATACTTGCTCCCATATAAAAAAAGTATCTTTGCTAAACGGGAAATGAGCGATAGTATATTAGATGAACTTTAATATTCATTGTATTTCGTTATAAATGGTTTCATAAAATGTATTTCGTTTCAGAAATTAAGGACACCTGTATTCTTGNATATAAAAAAAGTATCTTTGCTAAACGGGAAATGAGCGATAGTATATTAGATGAACTTTAATATTTATTGTATTTCGTTATAAATGGTTTCATAAAATGTATTTCGTTTCAGAAATTAAGGACACCTGTATTTTTTCTAATAGACTTCAAACTAAAGTCGTTCCCAAACTCATTTACAGAAAAAAACATGCTCAAATGCTCAATGTACAAAACTGTAGGTAAATATTTCCGAAACTGAACTGCATGAGCACTACCTAAGTGTTTTAGCACCGACCGGAGAATCATCTCTCGGCTTAATTACGTGTATGACGTCAAGGGTGTGTTCTCTGACACGGTTACAACAAGTGCTGCCAAAGTACTGAGTGCTTCAAACCGTACCGAATAAAGTACGAATGTTATAGAGTTTACAGGATGTAGGTTCCGGTTGATACTTAGATACCTATCAACTTGAGCGACAAAATAACAGTTTTTTGCCTAAAAAGTAAAGTACTCTCTCCTGGTAAATTATTGCTCATTAGAAATAAACAGAAAGACTGCTGTCTTTTTAAAACAAGCCATATTCGTAAAAGATATTTACGTAACGTGTAACTATTTACTGGGGCGTATTTTTCGTATAAACATGATATAAATTACATTAATTGGGTGTATCTCCCCAGTTTCATACAGTTTATCTACGTTACTCCGGAATTTCAATGAATTTTTCCCCCGTGGCCATAAAAGCGCAAAAGAGTAAAAACACTCGTTCTTGAGCACTGCAGCGTTCACTGTAAATTACAGCACGTTAAGAACGTACGGAACACTATTCAATGTTCTAAACTGGGAAACTTCAGCCCGTATCGTCATTTATTTATACACTCTGCCGTGATGGCGACACCAACGTGGATAGATCAATCTACTACAATACTATCTACAGCAATATTACGGCAATATGGATATCTACTTATCGTATTCTACCGTCATATGTCAAAACACGACGTGCGACGAATTTATTACGTGAATTAAACGGTGAAATTCTCCACACAGATCCGTTGGAATTTAATGTTTTCAAAGCAACAAGAGCGTACTAACAAGCTGTGGAAGCTGGTAGATTCGTGACGTTTTCAACGAATTATTTTAATTAATTTGAGGCAAGGTGAGGGTGGTTCCGCCTGCGCTGCGTCCCCCATTCGAACGTCCACGCCGTGCGCCGAGCGACCCGCACGCCATCCTCTACAAAAACTAATTCAACTTGTGCACCATGTGGCCCCGTATGCCTACCAATTACTACTTTGTAACCTAACTATCCGCTTGGCGTTGGCACACTAAAAAACATACATGAAGCGTTAACTGACCAATTATACAGGCCGCCGGCCGCTGGCTGCACATAATTCTAGTTATTACACTACAACTAAAACAACACTAAATGAGCAGCGCAGAAAATAGTTTAAACCAGTTTCCTTGAGCAGGAATATTGGTCAAGGTTTCTGTGAGGGTTGCACAAGAGCTATACAAGGAAAATCTCAGCATAACTCGCGAATTTTCGTGAACAGTTTGATAACGTTGAAGTACAGTTGATACCTTATTTATTTTATTTTATTTATATTATTTCTTTTTGTGATGAAGAAATCATATCATATCAAATTCAAATATTTTATTGAAATCAAAAGAAACAGCATTATTCCACCCAAAGTCGAGTGCAAACATATCTACTATCTTAAATCTCCACAAGACAGGGATGTCTTGTGGAGATTTAAGATAGTAGAAAGACTTAATTCAACAAAACGAAATTATTGAAACCTACCAATATACTTAATAAAGACAACTTCAGAATAAAACTCAACATACCTAATGCTATAAGAAACCATATTGACGACTCTTAAAAATGTACCAAAAATCATGATACAAAATTCTTGGTAGCCGAATAGTAATTTAATAACGTTCGGGGGTTCCGCAACGAATTGTAAAAGAATAGGTACCTACGGCATAAGTTAATTACACTAATGAAGAAGGGAAGGTACGCTCAAAAAATCCACCCCAAGATCACTCCAAAGTCTTTAGTACGATGTTCTTCGCGCGGTTCATTAGCGCCTTGACTTACGGGCGGGCTTACATGTCACCTACTATTGTAACTTTTACGACGTAACGCTTTCAGTATACGAGAGCGGAACCGGATTGTAATTAAACCTGAAATTGTTTTTGGAGTATTTCGTCTTAGTCGTACTTTTGCAGGAGGTTTTATGGCGTACTCGTAGCTACCTATAGGATTACGCTGCTTCCTTACACTAGCTGCGTAATCCAATTGGTTACTTGTTTTCTTGATATGTATGTTTTCCTTTACTTTAAAGTCTTTGGAACTTCTTATACCTATGTATTCCTGTAACAGTTTTAGTAACTTACCTACTCCAATCACTGCCAACATTGCTGTAAAATTTAGCCAAAATTGACCACTCCATTATTCGGCATAGTGAGTGGCGATTGGATGTTATCCTACCCGCCAGACTATCGCTCACATTAGACACCATAAAACCTGGAACAGGCAGAATAGTACTTTGGCATTCTGTATTTTAAGCTCACATTGTTTGGGAGATAGTGGGACGTCGCTCTCGATTAACGCCTCTATGTCTGGTTCGTGGGTGTTAGTTAAAGGATACTCTGTACAAAATGTCTGCTTCGTTTTCGATTTACAGGAACTGCCAAACCCAGGGTGTTTTCTAATAAATTAAATGTACCTCTCTCTGTTCTTGAGGGTATAATATAAGACAACTTTAGAGATCCATCTCTCTATTATTTCTAACTTCGTTTTTTAGTAATTTGGAAGTCCTTCTAGAAACCCACCGTCAAGCTAGAAAATTACATTTAAAATCACACGGTGACCTTAGAACATAAAGAGGCTAGATTACGATGTAACGTGCCAGTGCCCTTTTATGCCACCGACCGACTCTGACTCAAGACCGTCCAATACAAGGTCGCTTTAAAAGTTTATGGATTCTGCATCTAGTACACCGTGAAAGTACCCCAAGTGTAATCCTATAAGTGGAGGCAGGGATACGAGTATGAATCCCAGCTAAGGATTATAATGTCAGCTCTTCAGTTAATTCATAAGAAAGTTGTATGTTATTTAAAGTTCTTCTTTGCAGAGCTTTAGTTAATATACAACTTTGAATAATTAAACGATTTACTTTTATAAATACAAAAACCAATCAAATAGGAATACCCTTTTAAGAAAAAAAAAAAGCGGCATGTAACTCAATACTAGCGACGGAGTAGCTCCTTCATTAGTGGGCCAGTGCGGGGCGGCGGGGCCTCCAGTATAGACCACATTTTTTGTCCCGCTACCAGAGAATTTCCTTATAAATTATCACCGTGGATACCGTAATTTACTACAATGCTGGAAAAAGGCTTCACTTTTATTCTAAGCATCAGTTTTATGTAACCTACTTTGAGAACATTAATGTTTTAAAAAAAGTTATTATATTTAACGTTATATTAATCTTAACTCTAATTTTGTTAGTTTTTATAACGAAGTGTTTCTTATTCAATGTTTTCGCTGCCTAAGAAGAGAAAATAAATGCCTATTCATTATGAATTATGATAGGTATGACTGTGTCCTCATGTTCTTATATTCTACGCGACATTTACATAGAACTTCCATCTGAGCTGTTCGTTACGTCACCGTTTTGTTTTCCGCACGAAACCTCTCTAAGCGTCGAAATAATAAAAAATAAGTGGTCAACTGCTTAGAACATGTAAAATAGTTTTACTAATATAATGGCACTCTATTTCCTGAGCCATTTGTCGCGACAAAGGGATGAGTACTTGCCGCGTGTAATCCGTCCATCATACCATGCAAATTGAATCACGTCTCTCATCTGCTCACATGAGAGTGTCTTTCTCTCTAGAAAAGCGTTGCTTTACTCTGAACATAAAATCGTACCTCAGATCTACATATGTATGTATGAAATTGTGGTAATTTTTACATAAAATGATCCTATCTATTTAAGTCACCAAATGTCTGCCTACAAATTACAGTTTTAAGAGTAAATGTAAATAACATATCTATACTTATACCTAACGAGGTCAATGATAAGATGTGATTTATTTCAGAAACAACACTTCAACAGAGGATATTAATTTCTATTTCGGTGATAATGTATCAGCAGTAAAGTCACTGAAACGAGCACTCGGTTCATTTAAAATAAAACTTTGAACTTAGTTAAAGAAATTAATTGGACAAGTGTCCAAGTTCAAATTTTATTTCAACTCTCATTATTGTCAAAGGTCAAAAGTTTATTGCGTCCTTCTATAATACGGTTTATTTAGGTATAGCTTCTATGGTTTAACTAAATTAATTTTGGTGTAGCCGCTGTATCTGTACTTATCCTGCAGGTTTATAATAATAGCATTTTTACCGACTTATTAGAGTTCACCTGGGCTGCAACAGCTGTATAGAAAAAACCGGGGCTCACTATAACGCTTTCTTCTGTACTGTAAATCTATTAAGCACCACAAATACGCCACAGATGTCACTGTTATTCAGCGTTTAGTAGTGCAGTACCCTATGAGCTGCAAGAGCGCGTGTTTGTGAACACATATAATGCAGTTTCCTGAATAAAAACCCAAGCGTGTAGGTACTATAAAACCGTTGCATTTTAAGAGGAGGTACGTTGTGAAGTTATTAAACAAAGATTTAATGCTTTATGCTTCATATAGATCAACTTTTACCCTATTAGTCAGGTGTTACCATACACTCGATGTCAGCATTTATGGAGGCCAAGACAGAACTTACAGTGGACTTTAATGCAGTAACGCAGCAAACCTGTCAGTCATTATGTCTTGGGCTAAATAATTTAACTTGCGTAGGCATTTAATCTGTTGATTCAATTAAATGTAACCATGAAATGAATATTTCTACACCGGGCTATTTTGACATTTTCTTGACGTCTTTACTTGTTTTACAAAATGTGAAAAGCCAAAGAAAGAACTGGTGAAATACACCGTAAAATTAATGCAGAATAGGTAAAATGTTAAATGGAAATACAGCCAATGCGGGAAAAAACAAACAACCTCCATGTCTAATGAGCCTTTTTCAAAACTGTTAAGTGAGCCAAGTTTTAGAAAATTCAGGCTCCGTATCCAGAAGTAATGTTAGTGAGGAAAGACACGGATTAAATTACGATCACAGGTTAGCAAAAGTGCACCTAGATTTAGATGAAACAACGGGTTAACATCCGAATCTAACATTAGTTATGGCTAAGAGTCAGCAAGTGCGCATCGGATTTGAACGAGACGGGTTCCGTATGTAATATTTATGATGACAAACGAGAATCTCCCAACGATTCAGACGCCCAGACACGAGTGATTGTGTCAGATATGATAAAAGACAAGAATTTCAATAGAAGAATAAAATGGGCCATATCAAAAAATATTGCACGACCTAGCAAAAAATAGACGATTTGGTTCCAAATGCATTACCCAATGACGCCAGATCTATTTTGGGTTAACCCAGAATCATCACTTTAAAAAAAATATGAAGGTGAATACTGGCACAACGGAATGTGGATTCNTTGGGTTAACCCAGAATCATCACTTTAAAAAAAATATGAAGGTGAATACTGGCACAACGGAATGTTTCTTTAAATAAATGGTTTATTGACATGAAAATCCAGAATATATTTATATAAACTTCGACGGTTTACCAATATGTAAAAGTTCCAAGAATGAGTTTTGGCCCATACTGTGCATCATTTTCGAAAATCCGTACTTCAGGCCTTTTGTGATTGGCATTTATTTTGGATAAGGAAAAAAAGTATAAGTGAACTGCTGAACTGTACTTCGAAGGTTTTATTAATGAAATGAAACTTAAAGACTTAAAATTGTGGACTGACATAAACTGGCGACCAATCAGCTATCTGGTCTACATTTTATCTATTTTGGTGTGATAGTTAAATTGGAAACTTGGCCCTTCATTGGTCTTTGTTTTCTCTGAATAGACCAAAGAGAGCCTTGTTTCCAGGTTTACTATCACATGAAAACGGATAAATTGTAGACTTGTGCTCTGATTGGTCGCCATTTTATATCAGTCCACAATTTCTCGGAATGACTTCGCGAGATTATAGACTATTAAATTTTGATGCGTAAAATAGTAGGTATTCCAAATGTTCAGTTGACAATTTAACGAGAGTTTACAATCTCTCAAATTATTTTATAATCTTACGGAGTTTGCTATTTTCCGGTGACATATACATTCGTTTTCGTGATTATCTGTGTCCGTGTTTTATTCCATAAAATTTAGTTCGCGGTTAAGATCTTCATAGGTCCGAATTTTGTTTCTTTTTAAAGCACATTTTAGGGTGACCAGGGTGGGACACCCTGGTCAAAGCCTCTAATTGTCATCTTTGAATAAGTCTATGGGGTATTTAGTACTTCTCGGTAGCCACTGTAGAAGTCTCTTAGTTTCCCACAGTGCAGGAACGACTGACAGTGGCAACACCTCCCTCTACCTACAGACTGAACGATTTTGAAAGGAATGTTCTATAAAAAAAAACAGGGTCATATTACGATAGTATTCAAGAAACGAAAGATAAAAGTTGCAGGATCATCACGTTGCTGATCAATAAAAATTTTTCATTAAATAAAAACGTTAAGGTACGTTAAGGTTAAGCAACGCTTGCCAAGGTTGGTCTGTGGATGAGTAACCATCTTAACTTACTGAGTTTCCTCCGTGCCTCGGAAAGCACGTTAAGCCGGTCCCGGCTGTCATTTGTAGAACTTTAGCAGTCGTTACGGAATGTCAGAAGCCAGTAAATCTGACACCAGTCTTGCCAAGGAGTACCGTGTTACCCAGATAATGGGTTGTGGAGGTCTGGTAGGCAGCCGCTCCACGTAAAATACTGGTATTCAGCTGAATCCGGTTTGACTTGGAGCCAACCCCAATATAGTTGGGAAAAAAGGCTAGGCAGATGATGATGATGACAAATCGAATTAAATTCTGTGTTTGTGTCGCATATCAGACAGATCACCAAATGAAATCGTCATGTGAATACAATTATTAGGCCAGAAGAATACCTACATATTTTTAAGTATCTATGTATATTTGGTCCATAGAAATATAAAAATAAAAACAGATTTGGTCGCGTATTTAATTAATTAAATCACAATTTTAACTAAGTACTTCTCCAGTTATTACTAAAAAGGGAATAAAATGGTTTTAGCTAAACCACAGCGGGACCCTAAAAGCTTGAATCCATAAAGGTGGCTATCTAGTTAACTGGCGCAAAATGTGAACTACTACTACTCTTCACATCGATCCATGGCTGATTTGTTTGCTGAATTATAGAGCCCATGAGAAACAGCCGTACAGACCTTAACACTAAATTCAGATTATAACTGTTCACTTGCCATCCGCCATTTTCACTGTGTGAATGTGAATTATTGTAAAGTTTTATCTTTTTAATTTGATTTTTTTGAGGAGATATCAATTGGAATTTATTTCGTTCACAAATTATTTTCACGGAACCAGCTTTTTATCAAATTCTTTGTAAAAAAACAAAAACCATTTATTTCGTTTACTGTCTATTTAAATTACATTTTTTTTTTAGTATTTAGTGCTACTATAAGAGCGCGTGAAATTTTTGAACGAAACATGTAGGTATAGTTTTTCACAGTAAAGTTACCTCCCCAATAAGATTTCAAACACAATAGGAAGAAATCGAAGTTTTACTTAGGTACTTTAATTTATATTCATTTTCTCACAAATAACCTTGCACGTAACTCTTTCTCTTAATGTTTAACAAATTGACAGTATAGTAAAGTTATGCATTCCACAAGTTCGCTGATAGTGTACTTTCAACTGTGTAAAAGCATTATAAAATGTATAAATTCGTCTATTTTGCTGTATTATGGGTAGGGTATTACGTGCCTTATTAGTCAGAATTTTTTCAGCTCTTGGGCTGACTGTTACCCACATAAATGCTAATATTATAATGTTGATAACTCTCTTATCGAATTATTTGATACTGGGAATTCTTATTCAGCTTTGTGCTGAATAATTTGTGATCAAATTAGAGTTATATCAGCAGAGGATGCGCTGCCTACGCTATTACACAGCAAGTTTATGCGGCTAATGTTTTCACGGTGCACTGTGAAAATGCTGTTATAACACATAGCACTTTTGTGCTACTTGGGTAGGTAGGTAGGTACTTTATCCGAATGAATTCCTGCACGGTTCCTGTCATTGCTTTGGGATAGGCCGGCGAGAGGAAAAGTTAATTATAACACAAGTAAGTATATATAATTCAGTCATTTGACTGTCTTCTAACCCATCAATAAATCCTCATTTATTACATCGACGACCGTGACAGTAGCGTGGTACGCCGCTCGACGCAAGCCTACCCTTTCCCAGTCAAATCATTGTGAAGCAACTTCGCTTTGAAAACTTACTCTAATATGTTAGCTTCTTTCATTATTACCACACTGATGTGGAAACAAACGATTCTTTACGCCTTTAGCACACTGTAACAAAAGCGAAACGAAACTACCAGTGGCGAAACTTTCTTTAACATTATTTTTATTAGACCCGCTACTGAATGACACGTTTCGTTTCGGTTCGCAGATATTTATTTACTACTTATTACTAAATAGTAAATAGATACCGTTCATCATTAAAATCCTCCCCCGTCCAAATTGATGGCGAAGCTAAAAAATTCTATAATTTGAATGTTTGATTATATTCAGCTACATCGGTTTGTATTTTCCTGAAGTTCAAACCCATAACAACGATGAGAGTAACACGAAAGGAGGACAGCTACGGAACTGTACAAGCGTCACAGCGAGAGTCGGCGGCGCGGCGTTCGGCGACGCCCAACACCAACTCTACCTGCAAGACGGAGCGCAGCGGACGCCGGAGTTTCATCAAGCATCAATAGTTGGCGGAACAAAGACGGATAAGTTGGACGCGAATGGCGGACTCGATCCGCGCTCGTATCGGAAACTGAACGAGATCTCGCTTTGTTCGTAAACAATGTGCAGCGGACAAGGTTCGCCATAAAACTTTGAAACTCAAAAATGGACTCCGACGAGGCTACGCGAACTTAACCAAGAATTTAATTTATTAATTATAGGTTAACTAAAGTGTTGAGTGGATTTCCAAGTTCGTAGCCAAGAACTAAGAACTGAAATCTAAAACAACAATGAGCGGTGGGGCTATTCAAATAAAAGAACAGATTGACTATGGAACACTGTTATTACGTATACCCGTAGGCAAACAACCGGGACGGCCCACCTGATTGAAAGTGTTTACCGTCGCCTTTGGACGCCGGCACTGCCAAGGGTTTGTCGATGGGGGTTGGCCGACCTTAGAGACAAAGTTCAAGTGTCTCATATGAACCGGTAGACTATCGTGTAGCTATGTCTATGTCATAGCCTGTCTCTTGAAATATCCAATTCTACGATCGGGCTAAAAAAATTATATGTGACTGAACATGGTTAGAACAAGTCAGTTTGGAAATGAAAACCTATAATACTTACCCAGAAATTCAGTAAGTAGAAATCAACTCACCTGATGATGACTATAGTAGTAGGTAGAGACACTTATTACCTACAGACAGAGCAATACAAACGTTCGTAAGCAAAATAATCGAGAAGCGAGAACAAATTTCCGCGGTTAAGTGAAATTAACTGCGAGGAAGCCCTAGCCAGGCTATCAATTTCCCAGCCCCACTAATATTCGACTCCACAGTGGATTCATGTGTTCTACCAACTTTTCACACACTAGTTTACTAAGGTGCTAGTATTTAATAATAAAGTAATAATTGTTATAGGTACCTTTCGGCAGCCTATTTGGCCTACACAATAAAATAGATTTGTGGAAGCCTTACAAATATTATATCATATAGGTACCTTCTTTTAAGATAAAGATAATTCGCCTGAACCTTGTTCAATATCATAAATAAAAATTCTCCCAAATTCTGACAATGTACGCGACCTTTACTTTTGTTATAAAAATCTCAATAGAAAAAGTGTTCTTTGGCAAATTCTTTTTTTAATAGTGGAGCATTGACTTGACAGCGAGCAACGTATTGTTGAATATCTCCTTTTCCCCGAAAAATGCGATATCAAAATAAATGACTTTATTTTATTTAACGAATTATTCTGTTACCAAAAGAACATAGGTAAAAGAAAAGTCTAAGAGTGGTTGCGTACTACGTCCGATCTGAAACCGGCAACATACTGTCCGAGAAAACTAGGACCGAACTCGGATATTGCTTACGCTCTACCTCCGATTCAAATTCGTGATTACCTCCTTTCTAGACATACAGATGATATGGCTTCACACAATCCATCCTTCGTTTCTTTGATCTTCTCCTACTCTTATACTTTCATCGTGTTTGTCAGTGTTACCGTGTTAACCAAAAATTAACTTCTAAAGTCTTAAGAACAATTTAAATTGCCATTCTATCCCAGCCATGATTCCTTATCCTTGTCCAATTAAATTGTTATAAGATGTTTGCAGTAAATCCAACTAAGTACTAAAAGGGCCGAGTCACATCACCCCCGCTCCCCGGCCCCTCTGCCTCTTTTCTCAGACGCAGCTCGGATTCGGTTAGGACGTAGTGCACAACTGTTCATACAAATAATAAAATGGCCACTTCGGTCCGTCAATATTCTTATCCGAAATGGAGATTCTCGGATGACGGAAATCGGGTGTAGTGCGTAAGCTACTATACAAATTGTTTTACGACTACGCCGGACCTTCTTTTCACGGATCCATACTGATCGGGTTCGGATCTGACAAAGTGTGTAATACAAGCGCTCTAAGTATGTAATGAAAATATAATGGCAGCAAAGTTATTCACTGAACATTAAGCTCTTAAATGCGACATCTTGCCTACCGTCCCCACTAGACCGACCCATGTGGGAAATCGGTTCATAGGTAGGTATGACACTAACCTACCTACATATCTTCTACCTAGAGGTAGAAATAAATAATATGTAAGTAGATGCCGAGATAGGTACATTCATACCTACTTATACACAAAACGAGATTGAGTCAACCTCATTGAATAAAAACTTCGCTGAGTTTGTAATCGTAGTCGCTTCCTCGTTTAATTTAGTTCAGTAACGTTGGAATAAAATCAGTGCGTCTTAGTAGGTAGGTACCTTCTCTAACTCTCGATTAAAGCTTTTATCGGAGGACTGATTAAGTGTCGAGACCAGGATGGATTTATTGTAAAAGTTGGCCGTTCGCTGAGGTTAGTGATTCAAGCCCGCACACTTTAGTCGAATAATTGTCTACGTGATCGGAATGGAGGCTTCCTGCCGCCTTTAATAAGATCAGATAAAGAGCTCACACTGGTGCAGGTGTGTGCGCAGATCTATTCAGCTCGCGCTCAATATCCCCTCCCCTCATAACGCCTAAGCGCGAAATTTTCTTAGTAGGTTGATATTATTATACGTTTATACATATCTCTGTGGAGATACGGACTCCTGTATTGCTCGGGATACGGTTGGAAGTTAGCTTCTCAAAACTATGTGTGTACTACATACTTACATAGTTTTCTTTTAGAAATAATGAAGTCGGGTTAGCCTACTACTTCTTTAATTCATAAAAGCTCTTCCGAAATCCCCTCATTTCTCTTTGAAGCTCAAATCTAAGCGAGTTACAGAGAGTATCTCAATAATCTCTGTAACGGATGCAGCGCTGCTCTGGCTGTGTCGGCTGGCACACGAATTGCCAGCATCCATCACTTCGTTCAGAAAAGGTCCATCAAAGTATACAGATACACAGTAATCCATCAATAGGCTCTGAATACCCCAGCGTGTCACGTCAGCCTAGCTTCTGGACGCAGATAGGCGGAAGCTGAAATATACTTAGTGGGAACTACATATCGTCAACATAGCGGTATAATACTCGTAAATCGTTTGTAAGATTATATTATAACTTTCGGAAGGTAAATATGTATTACCTCGGAGTTTTATCATCCCTTACTGCAAGCATTTTAAATAGTAGGTAGGTACATTTTAATGCAAGTGGGCAAACTTTGTAATTGTACCCGAGGCGAAATAAACCCCCGAGCCCATGGCGAGGCCGTTATGGAGGTGAGAGATGGCAATGACAAATACCCACGTGTATCAAACGATTTTTTTCAATACATTTATTCCAAAAAATGAAATAAAATATCATAAACATTAGATATTGTATCAAAATTGGTATTTGAAACAAATAAATTGTATGGCTCGCAGGGTNCAAATACCCACGTGTATCAAACGATTTTTTTCAATACATTTATTCCAAAAAATGAAATAAAATATATCATAAACATTAGATATTGTATCAAAATTGGTATTTGAAACAAATAAATTGTATGGCTCGCAGGGTTTTTTTTTCGAGGGAATGTTTATTTTCTGGCAGAAAGGAAGCTGCCAAACAATATAACTGGATCAGCTAAAATACTGATACCTAAGCAGATTCTTTATTCAAAATTTTGTATGAAGAATTTGAATTTAGAATCTCTTTAACAGTATTTTAACTAAGTAATGATTAGATAGTGTTTATGAATTACCCTGTGAATGTTTATATATTTAAAATAGTGATAAAATATTAATTTGTTGATAAAAGTAAATAATTTGATGAAATAAAACAATAATTTATGTCATTGACGTTCAATTTATGTATAAGCCCATTTTAAGTATTCACAAAATTAGGTACCTACATAATATAATATCTCAAAAAGATTATTGGCTGTAATGAGATTTAAAAAAATAAAAGACAAATATAATATACCAGTTTGTAAAAAATATATTAAGTACTTAAGTAATTCAAACTTTAATTGAGTAGGTATGTTGGCACTAACGAAACTAAGAAAAATGCTACATAAAATTTACTAAAATAGTTACAATCCCCGTCTTCGCAAGGTAGGTGTGTATATAACATAAATATATACCAGCGATTTGATTATATGCGCAAACCTTTCTCGTTAATAGCTCTTACCTACTTATTAGTGAAAATCATATCAAAATCCTCCGATACACTTAAAACCTCAAGGCAAACTATCCTATCGTATATGTACCGTATCTTATATCCTACCCTATCTGATATAAAGCATTAGGTACAAACTAAAACATTGATATACAAATTCTTCTTTATAAATCAATGTTTAAGTTTAAAAGCAACAGCAAATAAATGTGTGTTCGATTTGTTGGGTATACTTACCCTCTGTTGGGTGTAAGTATCAATAGGTCTTAAATAAATAATCAGAAACAAGGGCGGAAGGGCCTAAGTACGGGACATTAACAAGGGTCCAGTCCAATTTTCGTCCTGTCCACGTTGATATATTGAGGGCCGATGTGAAGCCGTTGCCCACCGCGCGCCCGACGACACAACTCATTTACTTTTTTCACCAGATACCGAACACAATAATTGCATTGCGATACCAAAATCAAACCACGGATTTGGTTTTAGATCCTTTTTTTCTGAATCTGCTGTCAATGAATTTAAATAACAGGAATAATTTTGAATTAAACATAGGTTATACCTATAGGTTTTGTATAAATATTAGATACAACTATTCTGCACAGGCTGAGTTGGTGACAGACAAACC
>NDFZ01004667.1:27073-132989 GCA_002192655.3 Mamestra configurata | reverse complement strand
TAACCAGTTTCTATTAACTGTCGTCGCTACGAAGCCTGGAGCGTTAACTGCACGATCGGCTGTTTCTATCGACATTGAAAAAGGTAAACATTGTAGGCTACGGAAATAAACAAATATATTTGTCCAAATTACCTACAGTGTAAAACCCGAGATCAAATGGACCCTTTTTTTGGAAGTCATCAATAGACTTCGCAGAGAGAGTGAGTGTCAAACTCTTAAAACCCGCCCTGGTTATTTCAAATCCCCTTGCGTTCCAGGGCTTTGGGATTTCTTTCAAACAAATCCGCAACGCTAGCAATTCAAAGGGACCTTGCCATGCGGGATAGGGAAAATAAAAAGCGTTATATTTTTCCTAATTTTATGTAGGTATTCAATTACATTTAATGTAAAGTTGTTAATGTGTGTGGTATTATTTTTTGAAACGTAACTTACTTAACGTAATTTTGATGTAGGTATTAGTATTTACAATATTTTCAATGTAACTTAACTTTTGCAGGGCGTCTTCGTTTTCACCTAAAGAAGATACATAGCGCTTTAAATCGTTAACAGCTATTAATGCCTGTACATTAGACATTATCCGAGTTGATTCCTCTTCATCTTCATTACTGAAGGCCTGTTGCTTTACTACTATCTCCGATTTTTCACTGATTTGACGATACACAAGGCCGTGACGATTTTTAAAACGATCTATCCAGCCACTTGGAGCGTTAAAATCGGGGATTTTTAAGCTTTCAGCTATTTGTCGTGCTTTCTCACATAATATGGGGCCACTTATGGGCAGTTTTAAAGCTCGTGCTTGATAAAACCATTCCACTAAAACTTCCTCTAATTTCTCGAACTTTCCTACCTTTTGCTTTTTTCTCTTCACGCCGCCCAACCTGTATTTTTCTTGAATTTCTTCTCTATTCTTTAAAATGGTACGTAATGTAGAAACTGGTAACTGAAGCTCGGCAGCTAACTTTTTTGATTCTTTGTTTGTGATTTTTCATCAAAAACTTTCAATATGTTCATTTTATCTTGAAGTGACAATGCTTTTCGCTTAATTGTTGTCATTTTTTAACAAACGAAAATACAAAACGTACCCTTAGTCTTCAAATAATAACAAGAGAAAGCAGAGCGCGCGACACGACACGTACATGAACGAATTAATCAAGAAACGACTGCAGGATTGCAGACAGGGCGCGCGGCGATACGGGGGTAGAGCTCGCGGGAGCGTGGGAGGGCGCGGGGGAGCGCTTGCAGCCGGCAATCGCTCTCTCTCATTCTCGCGTGACCTAACACGCGTGTACGGATGACGTACCTATTTAACAGGATGACGAATCCTATTAAGCGTGACAATATGCATGAAAACATGCCTCAAGTCAAGGTGCAGAGACCGACGCGACGTGACGTAAAATGGCGGGAATTCGTATTAAGCGGATTTTACTGTAGAGGTAATTCGTTTGACACGACAGCTAATACGTTCTTTGGTACGTGGCATGCAGCGAATTCCATTGCCCGTCAATTTATTGCAATTAATAGCAGTAAAGTAAAATATAATCTGGAATGTCATCGAAGAAGTAAAGAATTTTTTCGCATGAGTTTTATAGGTATATGTACCTAATAGGTACTAGATAAAATGATCCTCATGATTTAAATAATACTTAAGTACCTATTTGTTCTCTCGTTCTTCTGAAAATGGTTTGTCAATTTAGGTGATGCGGGTCTCACAGGTGTTGGATCTCCCTGAAGTAAATACAAAATCAATGTAGGTACAAACTAATACAGAATGTTTCGTAGCTTATTATCAATTGATTGATCAAAGCTTATTCAGGATTAGTCAGTATGTTGTGCCTGGAAATACGTCCCAGAGCGACAATCTCGAAATCCTTGAACTACATTAAACGTAACTCGTGTGGTGTAGGCATTCCACGTCATTATCTCACTCACCACCACCCAAATGCCTAAAGTAAAGGAAACGGATTTACCAAATCCCTGTATCAATAGCATTGTGTTCTTAGTAATCCACCTTCCTCGGAATATTTGCCAATGTAGTGAGCTTTATTGAAAACTAGGGCATTGTTATCTGTATCATAATTTTGATAAGAACTAAATATTGCATCCATAAGCATCAAAAATGTATGGAAATTGGTGCTTTTTTTGGCACATTGCGACTGACATGCGAATGCAAACGTTATTGCTTAAAAAAATGTAGAATTTGGCACTCAGGAGATCTAGACGCCGTCTTTCAAAACTAATCTAACGTCTTAAATGTATGGGATTGACAAAGGCTGACGAAATGACATGTGAACAATCCCTTATATTTTGGCATTTTGACAATCACATTTGTAGATAGAATAGCACTTTGTCTAGAGCCCCAGATTACTCTGATGATAATGGGTTCAGTAGCAGTTTGTAACAGAGAAACAATCATTTTCTACCGGGGCTTGTAGATCTATCAAGTCGACCGAAACTTTGTGATTGAGTGACTGACAGACCAAGCACAGCCGAAACTACTGGTCGTAGAAAGATTAAGTTTGGCATGTAGCTTGCCTACACTCCGGTGGGGAGCACTTAAAGAGAATATACGCATACGAAGTCGCGAGTAAAAGCTAGTATGTTAAATATTAGTTGATAACACACGCCTTTCAAACATAGTAAGAGTAGATAAGTCTACCAGTCTATGGAAAGCACAGGCAACGTCGTTTGAATAGCCTAATCTAGGCTTATCTCGTCCAACCCGTGTAGTCTTGTGAAAATTGCAGGAAATCGGGGTTTCCCCGACTTCCTGCATAGTGTAAATTCTGTCTAAGAGAAAACAAAGCATTTCATGTTGTAGTTGGCTTGCGGAACTATTTCAGAGCTTGGGTTATAACCCAAGCTCTGAAATAGTGCTTATAAGCAATTCGCATTCTTTTGTTCAACTGTGTATTGATGACATTACTTGTTTACAACGTGTAACAGAATGAACGCAAAACCTAAAAAGGGTGTGTACTTAACATTATGAACAACTATGGAACTAACCAAGAAATCGCGAAAAAACATCGACTGCCCCATGCAATTATGTGTGCTTGTGCAGAACTTGACAAAATGTACCTACTGAACAAATAATTTTTCTTCGCAATTTCTCGTGGTTGTGTGAATACTGATTGAGCTTTTTTTCTGTGTTGTCAACATTTTCAGCGCCCTGGGCGGGAAGTCTCGACATAGTTACCGATCGCCAACCAACCGAATTCGGTTTTCCGGACCGGATTCGTTAAGTCCTAAGACCGCGAAGAACGCGATCCACGGATCATATCATGATTTTTTGTTTGCCAAATAACTACCGTCCAGTAGCAGTTCTTAGTGCCTTGTCTAACGTGCTTGAACGCCTCATAAATAAACGGCTAGTGCACTATCTCAAACATTTCTAGCTGCTGTCACCCCATCAGTTTGGCTTTCGCAAGAACAAATCCACTTGTGACGCTGTCCATATGTTAGTCAACAATATAGTGGATAAGTTAAATGCAAACAATAAAGTCTTAACTATATTTCTGGATCTTGCGAAGGCTTTTGACACCGTTCCCGTCTCCGCTCTTCTACTCAAACTTGAAGGTATGGGTGTGAGAGGGGCTCCACTTGATCTCTTCAAGAGTTACCTCACCAACCGCTCTCAATTAGTGGCTATAGAGAATCACAAAAGCGATGAACTACCCATTCAGTATGGCGTGCCTCAAGGAAGCATTTTGGGACCCTCACTGTTTCTTGTGTTTATTAACGACCTCTGCAATCTCCGAATCCCAAATGCCACAATTGTTTCTTTTGCNTTCAACACCACGAACCCCCCACTTATAGCTCTAAGTCCAACAAGTCTTTTGTCTTAGAAAAAACAGATCCTGATGAAGTCATAACTACCATTAACCAGCTAAGGATTAACGCGGCCACTGGATGGGATGGCATATCTCCAACCATTCTTAGAAGATATGCCCGAACCCTTGCACCTATACTATGCCACATTTTTAACCTTTGCTTTGAATCGGCTACATTCCCTACTTCTTTTAAAAAGGCAATAATTCATCCTATCTTTAAGGGTGGCGACGGGCGTTTGCCAAATAACTACCGTCCAATAGCAGTTCTTAGTGCCTTGTCTAAAGTGCTTGAACGCCTCATAAATAAACGGCTAGTGCACTATCTCGAACATTTCCAGCTGCTGTCACCCCATCAGTTTGGCTTTCGCAAGAACAAATCCACTTGTGACGCTGTCCATATGTTAGTCAACAATATAGTGGATAAGTTAAATGCAAACAATAAAGTCTTAACTATATTTCTGGATCTTGCGAAGGCTTTTGACACCGTTCCCGTCTCCGCTCTTCTACTCAAACTTGAAGGTATGGGTGTGAGAGGGGCTCCACTTGATCTCTTCAAGAGTTACCTCACCAACCGCTCTCAATTAGTGGCTATAGAGAATCACAAAAGCGATGAACTACCCATTCAGTATGGCGTGCCTCAAGGAAGCATTTTGGGACCCTCACTGTTTCTTGTGTTTATTAACGACCTCTGCAATCTCCGAATCCCAAATGCCACAATTGTTTCTTTTGCGGACGATACTGCCATCACCTTCACCGGAAACTCATGGTCGGAACTCCAAACAACGGCGCAATACGGCTTTAATTCTGCCTTGAAGTGGCTTACATCTCACACTCTGACTCTCAATGCCAATAAAACTAACTTCATTACTTTTTCAATCACCAACAACTCGCAACCAAAAACCTCAATCTGTCTACAAGCCCATTCCTGTCCCACACAATCACAACTTCATTGTCAATGTCCTACTTTAACGTCAGTGGAACAAGTTAAATATCTTGGTATATTTCTAGATAAAAACCTTAATTTCGGATCACACATCAACACTCTTACTGGTCGCTTACGTAAGTTAATTTATATCTTTAAAACACTGCGGCATGTAGCCAATCCCTTAATTATCCGAAATGTATACTTTGCTCTATGCCAGTCAATCCTCATTTATCGTATCTCTTGCTGGGGTGGTGCTGCAAAAACCATACTTATGCCGCTGGAGATCGCTCACAGAGCTATTCTTAAAGTAGCTACATTCAGACCTATTCTTTTCCCAACTACCGAACTATATAGATCCTGCAATTTACTTACAATTTATCCTACAATTAGTATTATTACAACACAAAAGAACACCTTTTAAACAAATTTCCAAACGCCGAAAAGACCTTATCTGCACAATCCCAACGGCACGTACAGTTTTTATTAAAAAATTTGCTTTATACCTTGGGCCTTCACTTTACAATAAAATTAATGCAAGAATTCCAATTTACGGTTTAAAATATATTATTTGCAAAAATACTGCTCGCTCCTACTTACTTAACCTAAACTACAACGAAACGGAAGAATTCCTGAAAAACTGATTTAAACACATTCATGCACGTACTAGGTATAAGTAAACCACTATGTTATCACAGGGGATCGGAACTGTTTTTTCTAACCACAGGTTACCTCGTAACCTATCTAGAAGAACAGTACTGCACCCACTAACTAGATTTAGAAAAAATGTATACCTGTGTAACACAACCGTGCAATGTAATCTAGTCCTAAGTTAATCAATAAATTTATTATTATTATTATTATTATTATTTTGATCGTGGATCGCGTTTGAGATGGACTGTGTACGGGCGGCCTTATAATTTAACGACCGAATTCGGTCGGAAGGCGATCGGTCACTATGTCGAGGTTTCCCGCCCAGTCATATCTTGGTTGATATTTATCTTTTCATTTGTTTTTTATAGAGTTGCCGAAATTAAACACAATGCTAGTAGGTCTATTTTCATCAGCGGGTTATGATAAAATAATACAATAAGCGCAATATTTGATGATAACGGATGTCATTATTGAACTTCAGTAACATTTTTTTTCAGCAAGTCTGTATTTAACTTAAAGATACTGTGGTTTTTGTTCTGTAGATTATCTAGAGATTCCCTTAGGTGTGTTTAATCTAGAAAGTAGATTTTCAAAATAAAATGAAATTTATTTCGTGTGTCCAACAGATTCGCAGACTGGCCATGATGTATCGTTCGGGAGGTATCTCTACCAAGGAGTAATTGATCTGGATGATGTTCGGCACGAAGCGATCACATTGACTGGCTTCGACGGAACAACGCTGGAGATATTGGGAGGTAAGTAATATGATTCATACCAAATTTTGACAAAAAGTTTTTTTGTAAGATTATATTACGAGATAGATTATTTTCAAAAAGAACGGAATACTTCAATTAAAGCTCTCCTTATGAGTTTTATCATTCTTAACGCGTATCTGTGTAACTCTATAATGGATTCATTTCCTAACTCACGATGTGAAATATATAAATATAAATTGAATACTGTCTACCTACAAAGTTCTAGATTCCCGACTGTTCAAGTGTTTGTCAACTTTAATAACTTTAGGATCCAAAGGATATCAAAACACACAAATGTATTCATTACATTGAGTTTAACAATAACTTTTTGAACTATATTACAGAGAATCTCTACGTACTAAAAGTATTATCAACTAAGTACTTATCTAAAAATTTCGGAATATGTATTCTGTAAAGATCAAATTACTTTCAACTTGAGAAAAGAATAAATAAAATAAAAAAAATAAAAAATATTATGCCAAAAATAATACAGATTACAAACTAAATTTAGACCCTAGACCCCACACTAGGATACCCTGTGTCGTCGGATCTAGTCTCTTTCAGTCCAGGAGAAAAAAAAAAAAAAAAAAGAAACAGCGTTTATGCGATATTTACTTCCGATTTTGAGGAGGTGACTAGCTATTGTCGGTACCTAGAAAAGAATAACGACGAACGGCATACCAGTATTAAGATGTTTTTATGAAAATCCAATGAAAATGGTTCAAGTAACAGGAACTAGGTTCGTTCCACGCAAAAACTTTGTGTTATATTTATTCAAGTCGTGTAACGCTCATAAAAAGTTTGAGCAAAGTTCATAATAATAACATTATTATTAATGAAAGTCTTAGTCGTAACTTTTGTCACGGATTCAAACAATAGGTAAAGCAGAGGAAACAAATAATAACAACTTCTTTATTAACAAAGTATTTTATGTTGTAATTATTTATTAGAAAAGTTATGAATAAATGTATATAGGTATTAAATGTTTGGAAAAGACTTGAATACCATTTCTATATCGGCATCTTTACAGATCGTATTTAAAAAAAAAAAAGTGTTTAAATATTGACCTGAAAAATATCCTGAAGTTGACAATCATATTAAAATGGTGAAATACATAATTCATATTAAATCTTAGTACCAATTCTATTCATTTTCAAACAGTGTTAAAAAATGTATGAGGAATTAGAGTTTTTGACGAATTTTGACTGAGACGCAAATGCGACCGTTGCTTAAAAATGAGTAGAATTGGCAACTCAGATCACTTTTCTCATTTTCCCAATCAACCATGAACCTAGAGCCATTGCGATAAAGTTGAAAATCCATTAAAGAAATTTGACAGATAGTTGTAGCACAATGAAGACACACAACTCTTTTACCCAGACTTATTCTGTCTGAATGGACTGAAAGAACTACAAATAGTCTGCGGTGTACAGAACATTAAAAAATCTTAAAAATGTATATATAGGACATGAAAATATGAAAAGTTTTATTTTTCAGATTACAACGACTTGTTTGAGAGCCACGTGTCGGGTGGGGGGGTGGAAGTGCAGGCGAGGGGGCCGTTGACCCTGCCGTCTGGCGTCACAACCGTGGCCCTTGAACTGCGAGCAGGACCTGCGGGAACTGCGCTACTTTTAAGGGTCTTAGATCAAGGTACTTAAACTATTTATAAAGTAAATTTCTTTTAATCAAAATATTTAACGAAACACAATAATGACGTTTTCATCGATTCTTGACCGATGTTCGTCTAGTCTTTTAAAAGGTAAAATTTATGACTTTCTAACTAACCATCAACAGATCGATCTGTTTACAACGTGTAGCAAGTATACGCTAAACTTGAAAGTGACCATTGAACTCATAATTACGAACAACTATTACATTGGGCCAACCACGAAATCGCGAATAAAAAAAAATACACCAACTTCCAAATAAAAAAACTACAAAGTATAAAATAATTTTAATTTTGGAAGTCGGTGTTTTTGGTTGCTTTTTTGTTTTTTGACACCGACTTCTGAAATTAAAGTTATTTTGTACTTTTTAGTGTTTTTATTTGGAAGTCCGTTGTATTTTTCGTTTCACTTTTTAGTGGTGATACCCCACAACTAAGTAAAATAATTATTCCCATAATGAGTTGTTGTACTATTTGTCGTTAAGGAGTTACTTTGTGTGCCTTCGCAGTCCAAGTCCAGACCAGCTCAAAGTTAAATATTACTTTGCGTTGGTACTACATTTTATTGATTTTAAGTTGAGGAGGTCACTGTTTTATCTTTAAAGTTTACCGTCCAATGCAAATGCAATATAGCTATAACTAAACCCAACGCTAAAAGGATCATCAAGATCGGTCAATAAACAATAATAATATTATGAAGAGGAAAAATTTTTATTTTTGTGTGTGTATGTTTGTAATGAATAAACTCAAAAACTACTGTGCTGATTTCAAAAATTCTTTCACCATTAGAAAGCTACATTCACGTTCTACATTTTTCGTTTATTCTTTTTACGTTCGTGATCTATCTCGTGAATAGCTAACATTTTATATGAAGAAAAGATATAGGTACATACAATCAATGGGCATGAGAATGAGACTAAAAAGGCAAGCGAAGCAAGTATTTAGATTAACTAGAGCGTAATATTAAATCCCCGTGCTGGATTAACGTTAGAGCTACCTTTTAGTTATCAAGTACTGTCTGTCGATAGTGATAATTTCATGTTCTTCGAAACGGGACCGCAAGGTGATGTAGATAGCGAAAAGTATAGGAGGCTAGAATTTTATTGCTCGTCCTGAAATAAGATATGCGGTAGGTAGCTTAATATCATCGTAATTATTGATGTTCACAAAATAGGCAAACCCTTCGCCATTTTCTATGGAAGTACCTAGCTATCGTAGAATGTAACTTAGAGAATATTTCAAGGACAAACTGTAATTGTGTTGCTTGCTAATAAGAACACATTAAATGCCTTTATAACCTTATTCTGTGCTATTTGAAGGTCATTAAGATTTGTTTGGGCGGCACTACCCCATAACATGAATTAAGTTAATGTAAAAGTGACAAGTGTAGAATAGATTAAGTTTATTTACTGCTGGTTATTGCAAAGCGACGTTCCATAAAACATGACTGCCTGAGCCCGGAGTTTGTTTAATGGGAATAATTGGCTTGTATCTTATAACAACATACCTTTCATTTCATTTTTTTGTTTTTATTTTATTATTACTTTTTCTTATTATTTTCTAACAATAGTCTTACATGTCCTACAATTATTGTGATAATCCCAATGTTCATCAATCCAAATGAAAAAACACTGTTTCAAAGTTGAACTTTTTCTTATAACTCGATGAGCCGCGTACCTACTGTAGCTATACAGGATTACTACGGAGATATGTTTGTGTTATACCATGTTTCGAAATAAAAAATCAAAAGTTAATTAATCGTAGTGTCTCTTTTCGATATTTTACAACGACTGAAACGATACCAAAAAAAAACTTTTTTTTTGTGTTATTGCTTTTATTAACGACACTGATTCCATGGAGAAAATGCACATTGTCTCCGAAGTAAACCTGTATAACTGCACCTAGATCGAAAACAGACGTGACTTTAATTTGTAGTGGGTCCACACGATATACTTTTGTGTGCACAAACTTTGAACTCTGAATAATGAAAAACTTTCACACCGACATTTGTCTGCACAGACAAAATTCTATTGAAGTTTATGGAAATCTGTATCGTGTGGACGGTCCATTACGCTATATGCAACAAAATTTCTTAATTATTATTTGATTCCCCAGATGGACCAACTGTCCCAACCGACCCAGCCGACCCAACTCTCCCAACCGTCCCAACTGTCCCAACCGTGACATTCTCCTCGGAGTCGTACGTGGTGTCTGTGGACACGATGCAGATTGGCCTGGTGGGACGAGTCTCCGCCACTACTGACACCGGAGAAGAACTCACCTACTCACTCGGAACAGATGATGGTAAGCGTTTTGTAACCTTTCAATAACCCTAAGAAACTGATTGTTAAAATAATAGCAGACAGTAAGAACTTGCCAAAACTTTCTGACCACAAATGATGGCTCGGGGCTTGATTGCTTTGCTGGGCGATATCCTGGATAATCATAAGCCATAGACAGATTTCGCTCACTCCTGGGCAGAGGCCTTCTTTTTCTTGTGCAAATCCCCACGGTCCAGAGTCAACGTCATACATCTTGCCGTCATACTACCCGTTTATCTTGCATTAATTCCCGCAAAATAATATGCCATAATTTTTGCTCGTAACTCATAAGAAGTTTAAGTTCAACGAACATTTTTATTTACTCGTTTGGGGAAGTCAGGATTTTTGGTGAATTTTTAAATCTAAATCCATGGCAAAGTATGATTAACTTTGCATTATGATCCCAAAACCTTGAATAACTTCTAAAAATACAAAAGTTGACATGAATAGCTATGACAAAAAAATAAATAACGTTTTGTTGTTGTATTTATAAGTTGTGGGCAGGATCAAATTTCACGAAATCTGTTTTGCATTTGAATAAACTTACTGTCTGAATGGTAAAAGACAAAAGTTGTTTGTTATACATATTTCTACTTTGTTATTCAGCCCGAGCCTCCCTCCGGAGATTTATTACATTAAGTGAAAAATGTTTTTCTTCTAGATTTACGCGGGTGGAACATCTCAACCGCATTAATTATACAGGTTTAAAGTACTTCCCACGTTCAAGGTGCGGTTGAACCCGCTAGATTGTTCCGCCCGAAGAGCTGGTCTCTCCAATATTAAAATCTACGTTTTAAATTTTGTTTTTCTTCAGTTTTAACTTTATTTTATGGATACAGAAATATAGGACAATTTTCTATAGATACCTAAACAGTACGGGTCTGTTTTCATATCCTTATGTACAGAAGTTCCGCAAAAATGATTAAATGTTAGTAATTAAGAGTTAGCTCAGAACTCAAAGCCAGTTTCTAGTTGAAGTATCATTGCTCTTATTTAACTTGTAGGTTCTGTGAAAACAATTTATTATTTTAATTATTTAACAATGTTCATGTCAAAAGCTAGGATTAGTTTAATGTATTGTGATAGGTGTTCGATGGAAAATATTGAAATTCAACACTTCTCACCACAACTACTTATCTAAGCTTGTACAAAGCAGTTAAATTTCCCCCTTTTGGAAAAATTACTAGCATCATATCATTCCATTAATGTTGGAACCGACGTTAAAATCACGTATTTTATGTCAAGTCACAAAGTTTAATAATTTCACACTGACTGGGGATTAATCTGTGCGCTGAATAAAAAGCCTATTTCGTAGAAGAAATTGTAGAATATTTTTCAAGACCTAATTTGTATAGAATAAAAAAAAGTATTTTCATGTAGAGTTTTAGGCTAAATGTAAGTTTAAAACTGAATTCTCTAAGTTTATTTTATCGTGCCCAAACGGTAAATTTCAACGCGCGCCTAAAATTCTCCAAAAGCAATTTTACTTTGCGAAGTAATTGTTGTTCTTTAGTAGGCGCCAAGGTGAAGTTAATTCCACCGTTCAGTATAAAACACGATGCTCAGTATGCATAAAAGGTTGAGTTTTCGTAGTAGTAGAAATTAAATCAATTAGCTCTTATAAATACAAAAACGTAATACAGGGACCAATACGTATTTTTAAAAGAAAACTAATGAAACTGTGAGCGTTGACATAGTTACCAAGTTCTTTAAATATATTTTATAAAATTCTCATATTGTTGCAGCACATCTTCAGACTCGTCTTTCAATAAACAATGAGGGTGAACTGTATTTGTCTGATCCGACTAACAGTGGTGTCTACACGTTCCAAGTTATTGCCACTACAGTTGAATCAGGGGCGACGGGTACTGCCACGGTATGAATTCTCTGATACATGTTTTAATGAACCTTTCTCAATTTAGGTATTGCAAACAATTAATGAGAGACGCCATTCAGCATGTTATCTATTGTTTCGGACTGTTGCAGACATGGTCATTGATCAATTTACCACAACCACCTCGAAGCGATTTTTTCTGTTAAAAGTACATAATAGGTACTTACCTTACCTTAATAGTCTTTAGAAAAGCAGAAACATATGATTTTTCGCTTTTATTTCCTAGTTATTTCTTAAGTTGTTTAAATTGGTTTCGCAGGTACATTTAACCGTACAAGCTATCACGGAATGCGATGACAATGGCATCGGTATGGACCCGCTGATCATATTAGACAGAGATGAAGAACTGCCTCACACTAATCTAGTCGAGCTTGACCCTACGCTGCATGCTGGCTGCCACTACACCTTAACGAACCGCTGGCCCATTGACCAGACGTGGCTGTACGTCAACGAAAACGGACTGCACACATTACCTATCGACAGAGAACACGCATCCATAGCCTATATGCCGCTCTCACAAGTTCAAGTAGAACTCACTTTGCATTGCGAAGGTGACAGCGCAACCCGTGAAAAACTCTCAGAAAGAACAGAACGACTCGGTAACTACGGTAACAATAAATGGATCCTCACAGACACGATCGTATACAACGCTAGACGCAGCTTAGTCAATCTAATAGTGAACGACATCAACGACAACAATCCCATATTTGTTGGTAAAGAAAACGAACCCATTGCCGTCGGATACCCCACTGATGAGCTGGCGGAGAGGATATTACCCCGTTCTCTAGCGGAGTTAAAGGTAGGTCTGCATTATGCAAATGTTTTGTATATCTCTAACGTGAACGTCGTAAACTCGGTGTCTTGCATTTATATTTTATTTTAAGTTCCCACGTTGTAACATGATTCACGTTGGAAAGAGTTTTATCTTTGAATATAAAACCGACTGTCTTACCTGACTGACTCATTGCCGCCAAACCCAACGTTATTAATGACGAGGATGTTTTTTTAATTCAAGCGTCCTTCAACGACGAATAAGTTGATTGTGTGACGACAATATTAGTGGCTATTGGATACTGACCACTTGGTTCTCTAATAGCAAAATCTAAAATCATTTTCGTTTGCAATATCGAAAGCAATTTCTTGCACTTAATTTAAATTGAAGTCTACCTGTTACAAATGAAACTTTAAAGCTTCAATTTACTTGAAAGGTTTTCATTCGCGTCTACTCTCGTGATTCGCTGAAAACTAACAGACTTGGTGACATTTTGCTATATATTTTTAAATACTAGTTTCTGCCAGCAGCTTTGCTCGCGTGAATGTCGAAAATTATCCCAGGAAAACATACTCCAGGGATAAAAGGCCAGGAACAGCTAAAGTGCTATTCCAGACTACAATCTATATCTGAGTCAAATTTCACCTAGATCCGTTCAGCCGTTCTGGCGTGATTGAGCGACAAACATCCATCCAAACTTTCGCATTTATAATAGTAGTAAGATTAGGAGTATTTGATTCCGACAAAAATCCAAAAGCTATTTGGCCAAAAAATTATTAAACAAATAATGGGCCGGTAGTCACATAGACCTACTATATATACCCATGAAGGTTTGGACGTGGAAAAAACGACGTAACACTAAAAGCTTGTCGGCACACCGCACTGTGATGTCGATATTTAAAAGCTTATCGTACATTGCCCAAGGCTACCAAACAACTATAATGAAGTCCGATAAGCTTTTCCAAAACATTAGTTGGGGCACGGGGCATATTATTGTACCAAAAATAATCGTCGGCGGTGACGAGCGAAAGGATATTGAAAGTTGGGACCATGTGTTCGTGCTCCTGACTGGGTACCAAGAAAGGGGATTCTTGGACCCCCCACAGGCTAAGTGAAGCGACGATTGTCTCTGGGTGGCCGGTAGCGGCTGGATGAGACTCTTTGGCGGAAGATCGGGTTTAATGGCGATGTCATTACGGAGGTCCTTGTACGGCAGTAGACTTCTATAGGCTGAAGATTATAACGAGTTTTTACTAGACCCCACATTAGGATTTCCCATGTTGTGGAACCCTAAATCAAACACCAAAAATACTGTATAAATGCATTATTAACGTGATTAGAGCCAGTCTTGGACTAGCATATACACATTTAGCTTATCTTGAGAGCTTCACGCGAATACTAGGTAAACATTATCTAACATAATATTCTTATACTTATCAAAACAGGCTACTGACGCGGACATAGGGGAAAACGCAGCGTTAAGGTACTGGAGTTCTGAGAGCGTGTTGGCTGTGGCACCGACGACTGGCTTCGTTCACGTCCGCTATGGGGCGCAGCTGCGACACGACCAGGTCTTGACAGTCACCGCCACCGACCGAAATGGAGATGGACTCTCTGGAACCATTCAACTTGTGGTAATTATAATCATGACGTTTTAAGTTTTGATTTTAAGCATTATTATTATACTTATATTATTACACAATAGTGATGGGATTTTGTAAAAATCTCACTTAAACTTCGATGAAGTGAACATGAAGTGTGCTGTCAATTCAAAGTATGCAAACAAACAAGATGGAATGACGGTTTTCATGGTGAGGTGTTTACAGAATAGACCGGCTGGACATGCAGTAAGTGTGCTATATACGTTACGGTATAGAAGTTAAAATGAGGAATTTAGTAATATTTAGGAAATAAAATAAAATCAGTTACGAATGCTAACTTGACATACTATTACCTGTTACACAATATTTTAACATAACCGTGTAAAAATAACGAAACAATCTTTATATCGTAGAGTATTTTAAAATATTTATATTTATTTGTAGCAAAATTCTAAACATAGAATAAACAATTAAAAATTCCACTTTAGCATCGAATAAGCCCAGAACCTTCAACTTATACGGATTTGGTACGAGATCGTTAAACTTGATAAACTTTTAAAAGCCTTATATTTCCATTTTAATTAAGACAAGAAATATTTAGAGTACATATATAAGGCTTCTATTAAATTAAGAATACTCGTTGTCATCGACCCATTCTTATGGAATTGATTTATTGATACTGACACCATTACTTGAATGGCGGAAGTTTTTACAATAGCTATATATGATACATTGGCACTAATTAATAACCTAATATAACATTTAAAACGATACAATTGATATAAATAAATGTCTTGTCTTCGCCATCCTTCAAACCTATGTATTTAGGTAGGTACTTAGGTTCAAAAACCTGCCTACAAACTTTCTGAATAAATTAATCTATACCGAATTGGGTTCAAAATTACTTCCTATCCTAATGTGGAATAAAACCTCACTTTACGGTATTTATTAAGTACTTGCTACCGATTTAAATTGCCTATGCCTATTCACAGTTTGTTTAACGTAGGCAACAAGCTCAAACAATTTATTTAAATTAAAAATAAGCCGGCACTACCAACGACAGGTACGGTACCTACATATGTTCTGTTGGATTAAGTTAATGAATCTGAATCGTGTCCTTAGGTGTTTTTTAAAGATCTGTTGCTACCTTTACTTATTTCAAAATGAACGAAAAGACTGATTTAATTCTTAGTAAATAAGAACCAGCTACAATTTGTTTAAAATTTATTGGTCTTGATAAATCTACTCCAGTAACAAATCAATGTTTTATTAAGCCGCAAAAAAACTTGCTCGGCGGCAACACAACGTACCGGATGGGAAACATCCTATTAATGTTCAAGTAACCCCACTGCATGCAATCAAAAAACAACTTATTAACTAAAGATAATTATTAAAGCTACAAAACATAAAAATATGATAATTTAATCAACATAATAACAACACAAGCTTAACCAAATGCTGTTTGCTTCTGTGAGTGGCGACACCTTAAACTTTTATTTAATTTGAATAAACACCCTAGTATAGTCTTTTGTAACCAGTGCGTTAACCTACTAATTCCGTTTAGTCTCATAACCTGAAGTCATGATAATATTTCTATTTCCAGGTAAAACTGTTAAACATGAACAATATAGCCGTAGTAACAATAAGAAACGCCTTCCTAGACGATGAAATGACTATTTTGACTCGATTGAGTGATGCCGTCGGATATGAAGTTAAAACATTGAGGTCAGTCGTCATATCTGATGACATAAATGAGCACGCTACCAGGAATAAACGTGAAACCGGCGCTCCTAGAGCTTCACTACAACTTTATGTTTATGGAATAAACGAGAGAGAACCTGTCGCCGTGGATCGCCTTAGCGCGTAAGATTATTATGAATATACAGAAATTAATTATTTTACAAAACATTCACAATCACCATGTTTTATAAAAATACTTTCACTTATTTTCAGAGATATAACTACTAACGCCGCAATAGCAAATGTTGCAAGTACTATCCCACTGGAAGATCATCTACAAGATATGAACAGTTTAGATCAGATCGGCTTGTTAGTGGCCACGATAATCCTCAGCATATTACTCTTTGCAGTTATGTTGCTGGTAGCCATTTGGTTCTTCCTTAGATGGTAAGTGACAGTTATTTAAATGAGCTCTCGCCTGATATGCCTATCCTATAAGATTGAATACTGATTCATACTTCTATCTCTAGGAGGAAAAACAAAAACTACGATGAATTAAATGAAGAAAACAGTTTAGCCTCGAGAAATGCATCACTAGGGGAACTACCACAACCTGAAGTTGTGAAACCGCGACTTAACATCGAAGATCTGAAAAGAAGCGAAAAGAGACTACAACAAATGTTGCATGCTCCTATTGAAGAGGTTACAGTGGAACCAGTGCCAAAGAAACTGGAGGCTCCTGTCGAAGCCATACTTGATTTGCCTATAGCTGAACCTAGTGCACCTATAGTTATACAATCAATAGACAAATTGAAAGATGCGGAGGAGTCCTCGGATGACGAATTTGGAGAAGTTAGCGCAAAGCCAAGAAAATCCGTGGTAACGTTCAATGAGAACGTTGAGAAGATCATCCACGTAGAAGATAATGCTGATGACGACAGCGACATAGACGACGTTGCCAGCGTCACCGCCAACGTCGACGCCTCTAATAGCGGACTGGAAATTTATAGGTTGTAAATAATTCAAATTATAAATGAAGAGCTCAACTGAATTAGACAATATGTCACTAATTGTATGATTATCATGTATTTTTATACTTATTCTAAGTGATACTCAATTGTTTTACAAGTATACGTTATTATTCATTTTAATATAATTTGAATGTTTTATTCCCCATAAAAGATGTACCTCTAGCAAATTCATCTGGGTACTCAAGACTGTTGCTACCCGAATCAAAAAACTTCGCAACTTTATACAACCCATATAAATATAAATTACTGACACAAAACTGAATTCGCTAAAAGGTATTGTTCTGTTTACGGTTCATGATGCTATCAGTCATACCATAAAGTATCTACCATAGGTGTATGTACCTACCTACTTCTTGAAAGTATCTCGAATGTCAACAGGCATGAAAAAGTTGTGTTCACTATTTTAAATCAATTTGCAGATACGACGACCGCAAGTCCACAACATAGTTCGCTGCCAAACGCCAGCATAAATAAATTGTGTTGGACGTTTCTGTTAACGGTTTAAAACACGTTCACATTATATGTATTGTTATTCTGTCATGTAAAATTTATTGTTAGTGTGACCTTATAGGCTAGAGTCTAATTTATTTGGATCTCGCTTGTTCTAAAAGTAGCGATGCTCGGTAAAATAACCTCTAAGGACATAAATGTAGGTTGTCAAAACATTAGGAACTTTTCACCTGTGAAACGGCTTTTGGCAGTCCAGCATAGCAGCGACAAACGTGTAATAATATTATGACTAAACACGTATTTACAGTTATCCTCCGGTGAACCGTTTTTTAATGTTGCCTACCTATAGGATTTTAATATTCAAGTCGCAATTTGAGATAGAATCTGTGACATTTTCGAACATGGATGATAAAACAAAGCAAGCTTGGATCATCAACTACGCCCCCAGTCGCCTGTTATATTAAGCAGTGCTCTATCATTGTTCACGTCTCCAAAACGGAAAGTAATTGACCTCATCACTCATTCACTATATAAACTAGGTACTACACCCGCGGTGCTATTATTAAACTAAAACTAAATAATACTAGAGCCTTAAAAGTCAAAATCTAACGGGTTATTTTCATAATATGTTTAATATTGATCAGAAAATTTTAAACCTTTAGACATTGAATGTAACACTGGGACAATATGATCTACATAAGTAACATAATTTTATAGACACCATGTTAAAAGAATTTCAGGACAGCAAGTAAATATGACATCATCTTTTATTAGGCATTCGATCATGACTTACGATATTAGTATCTACACAAGTATAATAATCAACCTATTTAGCACTGCGGTCACTACTAACTAATTAATTAATTATAATTTTAAATTAATCCATAAAAGGAAAATACCTCTATCCCATTTGGGCAGAAAATTAGAAATGATGACTACTGTGTCTTTTTTATAAAAAGCATTATTTTGTTCTGAATGGTGTCGGACGTAAAATAATGGCACCATGCCATCACTTCCCGTGGGTGTCGTAAGAGGCGACCAAGGGACTCATCAGAGAATGAGCAGCAGCATTATCTGTGCTTCTGTGCATTGAAACCGCTACACTGCGATCGCCAACCCGCTCGCCAAGCGTGGCGATTATGGCAAACCCCCTTGGGGGAGGTCTATGTGTGTCTATATGGGTCAGTGTACGTTTTTCGGCTGATAATGATGATGATTATTTTTAAATGGAACGCTTGAAATCTTTTTATGAGTTGTTTCTCATACGTATAATATGAATATTATCTGATACAACTAATAAAAGATCTAAAGACCTTCAGGTCTCGATTCACTGTAAACGATATCTACGTACCTACTTATATTTTTTCGAACTTCTACTATAGTTTCCCCGAATGGAGAAAGTGGCATCTTGAAACTAAGATAATTACCACATGGCTCATTATCTTTTGAATATAAATTTGTAACGTTTAAATTCAAAACCATAGTCTGTTACTTCCAGGTAAAGACTCAAGTTTCTATACAATCATCTTCCTGCCCTTGTTACATGTTACTTGGGGTCGGTGCAACACGTTACCTGTATTTTCAAAATTTGTCACTCTATTGGGTACTTTATTTTCCTCGTTCAAACATGAAAATCAGTCCAACAAACTGTAATTCATATCGCTAACAGGACACATACCGACGGTGATGTTACCTTAAGTAAATGTGAATTCCCCATTTACGATGACAAACACGTTGTACCTTCGCACATGTGGTAAGAAAATAATAAGTTAGCGCATACTTTTCCACCAACATTTTTCACAAGTAGTACGACCAGGATTTGGTGTTATTTTTTTAAAATTTCTTTTAAAAAGTCAAATAACCATGAACATTAAATATGAAACTTACTTACAAAGTACCTAAATCATAGTACAAAAATTTCTCCAAAATCATCTAATCTTATCATGTTCCAAAATTTCCAATGCAAATACAGCACAAGGATTCATCATAATTGCAAAATGTTTTTTATAATAGAACGAATATTTGTTACATGAACTTTTGAGGATATAAAACTTGCTTTATTTAACGTTGAAAAATCCAAAAACACGTATTTCTCATTTTTATCAAAATTGTTAAAGCAGAGTTTCAACGATATCGGCTTTAAGATTCTTTTATACAAACTTTAACACCCTCTAAACCCCCATTGGAGAGTATTATAAACCCAATTAAAAGAGTGTCCGTGGAGTTTCTTGCACGTTCTTCTCCATAGAGATCTACGCTTTCGAACGTGCAAATAGCTTCATGTTTTTGACGGACTGACTTTGACAATTCAAAAGTACCTGATAATGGTTTATTTGAAATAAATGCTTTGACTTTTGACCAAAGAATAAGATTCTTCCATACAAACTTGAACACCCCCTAAATCGTTCTGTAAAACGAATAATGACAAACTTTATAATTCACTTAGATCCGCATTCGTGTAAAGTTTCAAGTTTAAAAACTTAAGGAATAAGATTTTTCATATAAACTTCAACCCCCTATTTCACCCTTTTACGGAGGGAGTTTCCTAAAATCCTTTCTTAGCTGACATTTCCTGCTTATAATCTACCTCCATGCCATATTTCATCTTCATAGGCTAAGTAGCTTTCGAGATTTCGTGTTTAATTAGTACATACGTGAATGAATGAACCTTTCGATTTTATATATGTATATAGATAAACGATGAAAAATGAGGTTCAGGATAGATAGATCTTTTCAAATAAAACATAGATTTTCCGTCGAATTCGGTTAGTCTGGAAGCCAATCCAATAAAGCAAGGAAAAGGCTAGGGCAGATCGATTGATAGATAATTTGGTACCCAGTGTATTAAAATCTTTATGCATTGTTATTCCTTTACGAGAACACTCCATGCAGTGTTTACGATTCAACTCTCATTCAACAGCTGATATAGCGCGTTCAAGCGACAGCTTCTGTGATAACAGGCAAATCACAATCAGATGGCCGGGTCGTTGAGGAACGTGCCTTGGGTACCGAGCCAGTCAAGCTGACACTGGATGCACTTCGAGATTTCAAGAAATTACTTGCTTTCTCACTTGTTCAACACGAACATGTGAGTATATTTGCAGCTTTCGTTGGGTATTCCATCATCAATTTGTGTTTCAGTCGACGGAGCAATTATTACACGGGTTTTTAGCTTATAAAAGGCCGAATTTCTGGATAAGAAGGTTTCAAGAAATATCTAAAACTTGGGTCTAGTAATTATGAGGTTTGTTTTTACTGCACCATCAAATAATTTCCGTTTTATATTGATTAAACGGATGTAGTCCGTTCAAACTGGTTCCTGATCTTATGTCTAAGTTTGTTCTATTAAGTCTAACAAAAAACCTATTAAAAACGGTACTTTCAAAGTTTATGATTTATACTCAGACGATATTATGGATCTTTGAACTCTTGTTGTCGCAATAAATTTACATTTATAAACCGTTTTGTAGTGGAATAACAGTTTTAAAATCGAATTTATTAAAGAATCAATTAAATTTAATTAATTGATGATTAATAAAAATTACAACATTTTAAAATAACTATTGTCTTATTTTTGGACACTTAAAAGTAAATCTAAATTGTACAGCCGATATTTAAAAACTTCTTACAAAAAATACAACCGACTTTTTTCACTATATAGCGGTTCACATGTGCATACCCCTTCACAGCGTACCGTGATGTTATGTTATGAACTGGTGTAAAAAATTGACAGACATGAGATTTCAGCAATCCCAGTCCATTTGCTATCATTTATTGAGGAGTTCCGTTGCCTATCTCCGAAGTTCTTCATCAGATCTTCACCAAATTGAAATGGAACCACTCCGAGAAAGTACTCTTCCATTAATTACCCAAATCACTTCTAGCGTGCCTATAAAATTTGAAGAGTTCTCTCTATTTCTCGAGGATCCCATCATCAGATCCTAACTTGATGATCATGGGGCCACCTGGGAAGTATATCCCTTTCAAACAAAAAAAAACAACTCGGTCCAGCCATCTTCGAGTAATCGGGGAACAGACATAAATAAAAAAAGATTCCGACGAATTGAGAACCTCCTCCCTTTTCTGAAGTCGGTCAAAAAGAAGGTAGGCACATAGCATCCTATACATAATTTACACAGCAAAAATTGGCTGTGACAGACGAACATACAGTCAATTACAATCAGTCAATTAGTGCATGAATGCTCTTAGCGGCTACCTGGCTACGTTCATTAAGTTTATGTAGGTAGGTATATCAAATTGTGCCAGGTCTGAAGAGTTGGTAAGCTCCTTAGCAAAATGTCGCGCGATGTTGGAACTGTTCTGATCTGTTCTGTTTCACGCCTTACTTCGGCGAAGTTTTCTAATGCATTCCAGTATTTATTGTTAAAATATGATATCTTCGCTTAGAGACGGATCTAGGGTCCAATTTAACATGACAACGTAACATACCAGACTATGTAAACAATTCTTATTTTTACCGAGGAATCACCGGCCATGTGATAATTGTATTTAGTACCACTTCATGTACATCCAAGGTTACAGTAAGTAAACAAATGTCTTTCAGCTCAGTAGTTCCGTTTAGTTATTGTTGAGAAAATCCCAATGTTTTATGTAGCTTCCCTAATTGGAGTCTTTATTATTGTACGTCTTTGTATGTACCTACTCACAAATTAGTAAGTGCTAGACTATCTTCCTTTTACGGAAATTGCGATGTGATAATTTTATAGACCATTCCAAAATTACTTTATATTAACACTGTGATGTTAATAAAATTATATTATTTTTCCAAAGCCAAATAGTCATTACGTAAGCAACTCACAATAGGTCACATATATTGCATAACAAGTACACAAACACTTCACCTAAAATAATAGACACTTCTAGCAAAATGAATTTAATCGATAGACTTGGTAAAATAAAACCATAAATATTTTATTATTTGGCATCTTTTATACTCAGTGTAACTTAATAAATTTCTTAACTTTTACACTACAATAATACTTACATTGTTCGTTGCTAAAAGGCAGTCGGTGAGTGGGTGAAAGAAAACCGTAAGGAATTTTTACGAGATATCTCTAGAAGGACCCCAATATGCAAATCAAATGTCTTTTAGTATTCATTATTTTGTTTACAAGTGTTTCAAAAGAATGTGCTTTTATTATATAAAATGGTGACAGATCACCACACAAGTAAGGTTTTTTTTTAAGTTTAAGGTGATGTTATAGGTAGATAGGCACCTAAGTAAGAAACCTAAGTGATCAACTGAGGCATATTTTCCTATACATTATAAATACCTAGTACTTAGTTTTATCCCAAGGGTCTTTAAGTTCTCGAAAAACCCCTTGGTGTTATTTTTTGCACGCGGTTTAGTTACATGATAATCATGATATAAGATCTGATACCGCAAGTCATGTCGACGCAAGTGCTTTTATAATAACAGGGCAAGTGCACAGTTTCACTAAAGATACAAATTGGTTAATATGAATAAATCAACCTAAACCTGGCTGAAATCCGAAGGCTGTCTTCATGATAAGAGCGATGATCCCTCGAGAGGAAACGACTTAGAAGTAGGAAGCATCTGTGTTTCAATTACTCGAGATTGCTATCGAAGTAACGACTACAACAGGGAACAACAAAAACAAAGACGCTGCATTCGTTTATTCTCGAATTACGTAATCATTAGAGATACCTATTTATTAGAAACATTAGCTTTAGCCTGCAGCTTCACCTGTGTGAAACCAAACTCGCGAATTATACCATGGGATGCTGGTCCGCTCCACAGCGACTAAAACGCCCAAACTTTGATTAGGATTGAAAAACGTTGGACCTGTGGAAGATTGTAAGACCATCTTTACATTGTATTGACTCAATCTCTTTTGCATTGTATAATTTCACACATTAATTATTTCAAAACGAATGTTGCCCTGATTTTGTAAACACTGATATAAAAAAGTGTCCATGGAATTTCTTGCACGTTCTTCTCTATAGGCTCTGCTCTGCTATGACTCTTTCTGCTGTGGGCAGGGTTGTTCTCTTTTTTCGGAGTGTGTTTTGCTGCAGAACAACTTGCTGCTCTTGTCGCTATCGCGACAGAACTAGCTTCATCTATTTGACTGACCGACCTTGATAATTCAGAAGTTCCTGTGACAGATTTACTTGAAAACGGTTTTTTTTTTTATTTTGGTACGTACTGCGGACGACATAGAAATGTATTATACATGCCTATGTGATACAGGGTATGGTTTAGCAGTTCGCTAAGTTTCATCTATATCTGGCTGGCCGTTGCGGTGTGAGAGATGAAAATATAAAACAAACATTCAGACTTTCAATTTTTTTCTGTAGTTGAATCTAAAAATACGTATATTGTAAGATTTTTGCCGTTTCGGCATTTAATAGAAAATTTAATAGATGCCATTAGTCTTTCGACGGCATAAGGTGTGGTTTGTTGATAAACTGACATCAATGGACAAAATTAGCAACATTTACACGTTGTCTCTTGTCGTGTCTTCGCTTAAAAATATTGTACACTCAATTTTCCTGTCATTTATTATCGGGTGTGCATAAACAGCTAATCATTTACAAGTTTTACCGACAGGATACACGAGTTTGCTGCAAGTTTTCTAGACTGTACCGTTACATCTAAATATTTTATAGCATAGGTATCCACGTTCGATATAAACTGGTGTTTTAAGTCATTTAAATAAAGTTACGCCTTCAATTGGAGAAGAAACTAAGGTTAATCTTTCTGAAACAATTTAAATTCGTTAACCTGTCACAATACCAGTGAATGACCTAAAAATTTACAAATGTACACAATTTACCTACGTAACTTAATTATACCATGTTATTTAACTTCAAGCAGAATCACGCTTCAGAGATACGAGCCTTATTATAAAATATGAATTAAAATGTATGCACATTTTATAAAAGTAAATATCTGATACATACACAATTAAATTGTTAAAAATTGAAACCAATTAATTTAACAAGCATTTGCAACGGTACCAAGGTCGACAATATCCAGTAATATCATTAAAATAATAGCTTAAAACTGTTGGCATAAAATAACGAATAAATTACATTTTACAAGGAACCGTTAAATGGACCGTAACAGGCTGATTGGGGCAATTCCGAAGTTTAAAACAGCTTTAGAAATAAAAATAGACAAGGAGCAACTGTACAGTAGCATTATCGTTTAAAGTTTCTACTACTATATTTAAAAAATCATAACTTTATCAACAAAATAAAAATAACACACGATTACGCGATTTCTCAAATAACTCTAAGTAAAAGGATTCGATATAAAGTGTGTATGACTAAAATATGTATGAATGGGTGAATAAGCTATCTATAAATAGCTCAGTAATCTTTTCAGCTATTATCAGGGATACCGTTCAAAGGGTGTCAAAGAAAACTGACGAATCGGCCATGGCAAGAAGATTGATGTTTTCTTGTGAACACATTGATAAGAACTTCGATATTTGAGTAATAAACTTATTTCAAACCCAGTTTATCAATGCTAACAGAATCCTATCTTAGAGATTGTCTTTACTACATCAAAGTAATTGCACTACTGGGTCGATAATGTGGTCGATACCTTAAACACTCCAAAAATACGGTAAGTGGACTGGTGCCTTTATTTTAGACAAATGTACCTGCGTTAGGCTTTAATCTTAAATCTACATGCAGGATTCCATATAGCCTACATTATAATGTGACAAGATGACCTAAACCATGTCTTTTTTCTGTTTTACCTGTTAGATTAAAATCTTGTCGCAGTTAAAATTGTTAACGCTCTACATCCTGGAGTTTGTGGTTTAGTGATGAAAAGTTAATGTCTAAAATACCTCTATATGAGTATTGAAACTAATAAATAAGGGAATCATAACAAAATTTCCGCGATTAATTTACAATGCAAAATAGTCGAATGTAGGTGGATACCCTCTTTGTCACATGGTGGGTCATTCACCCCCATAATCAACCGGTGAACATTCGTAGAACATTTAATTCTATCATATAAATCGATCGCTATACTATTAAAGACTCGCTCACAACGGAACTGAAACGAGAATTAGGAGATCGGCTTAATGATCGAATAACAATTCAGATAAAAATAATAGATATACTTTTATGTGTTCAGCTTAAGCATTGACTTCTCAAGATTGAGTGTTTTTAGTTTCACAATTACTTCCCGTTGACATCATCCCAAATTGGACTAATAAAGAAGGTGTATCGAGTCCAACTACATGCTCATTTGTATTGGAGATAAATTCAAACTTTATTGGCGATAATAACCACATCATTTATTCAAAAATGAAATTATTGGATAAGTTATCTTTGGCGATGGTATTCTGTGGTATTGTGACAAGAATATAACGTCACTGTGTGGACCGAGGTTTATAAGTAACATCCTCATTTATCACATCGACTTCAGGATTAAGTTTACGTAGCGATGTTTGGTGTTGATGACCCTTGAAAGTTTTATTTAATTGTTTTGTGAATTGACGCGTTGTTAACTCATGCCTCAATGTTGAAATTTGCAAATAAGCATATTAATTTAATGATGGTTTAACCAACACAAAACTTAAAGAATGAATGAGTCTTGTCAATCTTAATTTCCTAAGCTTGGATGTGCCAACAATCTCACTTCCATTTATTCAATACATTAAAGTGCCTGATTAATCTTTAATCACTTCAAAGTCAAAAAGTCTCAACTCACACGTTGAAGCATCAATCAGTTTGTAGCTTCTGAACGGTTTAGTTTTAACTCTTAACGACAATTAAAACTTTATGCACGTTGAGTCTTAAGACATTCATGCATAAATAAATCGCTAAGTTTTACTCATGAGACGTTTCTGATTAATAAATAAAGCGTAAACGGAACGGAATAAATTAGCCGAAAAAAGAGACAGTCGCGAATTGATTTTATTTTATCATGGAGCACGCAATCCAATCGACTGCCGCCGTCACAGTTCTTTATATTCGCTGGAGCTTTTTATTTAGTGATGTCAATATTGATCTTTTTTGGCTGAAATGTTGTGAAAAATCAGCAAAATCTATTGCTTGATTTACAGTTTATTTGTCCATAAAACGCTTAAACGGGTATTATTAGTAATTCTGACGAAAAGTCATCACAATCTTCCAGCGCCACAGAACGCAAGTAGGAGTAATTCGAACCTTGCAAAGTGGGACTACCGTGACGGATCAACTGCAGGGTGTGGATGTGGAGCCGAGTCACAAACCATGCTCCACCTCCTATCTTGTCCTATGTGCCCCAAAACTTACGCCGAAGTGACCTGTGTGCTGCCACCAACGATGCCGTGGAAGTGGCAATGTTTAGGACCACCCAAACTTAAAAATACTGTCGTGCCAGCGACAAGAAGAAGAAACTCATGACCCATGTTACTTGGGGTTGTCACAACACATTTTCTCCATCCATTATGTTCTATCAACCGACACGCTATAAGTGCCTCCCATTTATGAAAGAAATGGGAGGCACTTATAGCGTGTCGGTTGAAGTTGTGACGCAAAGTACCTGCCAATTTTTAAATCAAATCAAATCAAAATCAAAAATGTTTATTTGTCAGAATAAGGCATAATAGATATTACAATAGTGGTTCCAGCATATCATGCCATAATACGCCGTACGAATATTTATGTAAAAAAAAAAACACAAAACTTATATTACTAACCTATTAAACTATTTCAAAATATATATTCCACTTTTTTGTAAATTTCGGTTCCTTTAAAACATTGTGAGTGTTTTATTTTGGAATTGGTATTGTCCCTTTGAATATTGTAAATTTTGAAAATGGGTATCGTTACGTATTTATTGTGAAAATGTGAAATTGTGAACATAGTAAAGATAATGATTTTGTACATTTTTTTTTGGTAACTTCGTTTAAGGCCAAAACTTACTGGCACTGATAAAGTAAAAAAAAAGTTTTATAACTCATAAAACAGAATTACCTCAATGGGCTCTAGATAATATAATTTAACACATAAGTATTTAATTTTTTTTTGCCGTAACTGTCATGAATACTGATATTATAAAATTAGTCACAACAAAATTGATATTTCACTTCCTACATCAATAAAGCAATTATTAAAAAAAGTCCAACCTCGAAACAAAGACGACTGTAACAAAAAACTGAAACTTTATTGCGTTGACGCATGCTTGGGATGGGGCCAGGCAAGCGTAAAGGTACAATAATATAAGGCACTTGTTTATATGGTGGTGCATTCGGTGCACTCAAATAAGAGATCGACAGGTGTGATTCTTATTTTATTTACTTGCAGTATGAACTGAAATTCGTTACTATACTGTGACGCATTACCTAATCCTGTCTCGTATTTAATAAATTCTTCGGCAAATTCACTTCCCGACGTCTCGTATATTTCAAACTTTAAAGCACAAACTTTGAAATGGGTTCTGAGAGTCAGAAGATTGGTTACCTGCTTCGAGGAACTCCCGGAGTTTATCACAAGTTTTTGCATAATTATATTATCTGCAATTATATTTGCTTTGCCAATAACATAAACTTTTTCAGGTTTCTGTTTCCTTCATCTACGTATCTTAATAGGCATTTGGGATTTCGTACCAATTGCCAAGACTATTTGAAGCGACTAGTAGTAGTAGAGTAGAGTAGAGTAGGGACTCCATTTTCCGAACTTAGACTCCCATTCGGTCCGTTGTGCGTAAGTGTCCTGGCTAAGTTAGCCAGCCCAGCTCCTTCCAGCAGCACAGAAGTTTCCTGGGAGCTTCACAGGCTCGGAGCGGCCTCACCGTTCTGAGGATTTGTTTTCGTTGGGTAGCCACGGCCTCGCATTCCAGGATGACGTGGGCGGCTGTTTCTTCGGCATCAAAGCAGCCTCTGCAGAGTGGGCTGTCTGTGGCGCCTATGTTAAAAAGATGTTTGTTTCCCTAAACAATTACGGAATTGTCCTTTGAAGATAGGTAGATAGATAAAACATTTATTTGGTACAAGAACAGAAAACACAACACACAAAAGCACACTTACATAAATCATAATAGTAGAAAATACAAATATGGAAAATAATTAAAAAAGGAAAAGACAGAATTTATGGCAGCCAGTGCCAAACTACCTACGACATAAAAAAAATCCAATGTGCAGTGTGTGTGTCTCATGTAGCACCAAATGGGAGTGTAACTTAGCATGTGCCAGGCAAATATACCTGACGCTGGTATTCTGCTGGATCCCAGTAGCGACATACGAACGTCGAGCAGATGCAGGACAGTTAAAATGTAAACAAGTAAATAGCGGAAGGGACTATCTCAACTAGTTTTGCATTTATTGGATTTCTGATAGGGTTGTTTTAGATCAAAAACTAACACATCAAACCGAAGCGACAGCAATCATTTATGAAGTCCCATCCGTTATCATTTACAAATTTTAAACAACGTATCTGTAAAATACGTTTTGAATTTTAATTAATGACTTTAAAAGTAATTCCAATTAAAATTGTTTCGACAACTTCCACCGAGGAGAGGTGAGAAAGAAAGTGCTTCATCATTCCCATCGTCCTGTTCCAATTTCAATTACCCTATCCCAGCTATATAAACTGTAAACAAATCCCATGACTGTTAATATTTTGATCAACTTACATGATATTTGACAACAGATTTACCGATCATGGACTGGATAAGATAAGACTTCAGCATCCTTAGAGAAATCTCAGAAAAAGGTTCACCAATAACTAAATAAAACAGCAACACTTGGGCCATGTTAGAATTGCGAGAAATAACAATAAAGATCTTTGTGTATGTTCAGTGACAATGATACAGGTGTCCCGAACAAACAGATAATTTGTGCCTGCAACGGTACTCCAAGCACATTCCTCATTCTTTACCTTAAAAGTAAGAATACATACAGTATGTAGGTACACAAACATCGACTACTGTATTCCACCTACTTTGCTCGCAACTGTTTGTCCGCATGTCCTTAAAACGTTGTTTGTTTTTAAATGTTGCAAAAACTAGAGAACCGAACAATCTAGCGCAGTGATGTGGGATAACGTAGACTTAGAATGGAAAAGTATTGCCCTCGTAAATAATAAGTATTAGATTCAGTTTCGATTTCGATTTAGGCTCAAATACGTTGCAAGAATAGCAATGTGCGAAACCAACTTTTATCGAAGTAGGTAATCCAGTATTTGAATTTGAAAGCAGAATAGATAACACCTTATAAAATTATAACGTTTCTAAAAAAAAACTTGGCACAGCAAAATTAAGAATACAAGGCAGCTAACAGTTTGATAGGTAAATAAGACCCTAATTTTGATCACCCAACTTGATAATATTAATGAGAGGACGGCACATTCAAAGTCGCAATTTCTTCGTTAAATAACAGAATAAGGGGAAGCAAACAAGGAAGGCTTGTTTTATTATTGCGGTAAGATCTCGCTTCATGCCCGCATTTAAATTGGAAACTTCTTGCGAGAGGGGCGGGTCTGATGTGAGGCCGTTGACCCAGAGAATCAAGAGGAAAAAAATCTTCCATTTATCGAATCTTGTAATTCTCGTCCTCTGGCTTCGAAGAATGGACGGGGACCCAAATGTGCCGCGTGTTTTTCACAAATATACCGCTACCTCGGTGTTGGGTCCAAAATAAATGTTACGCTACATTACGCACGCTTTATAAGGACATTAGTTTTTAGAATGGTACGACTGGTTTGTATTGAAAAGGAATGCCCATATTCTTATCGAATGTGTGTTTCTTAATGCCCCTTTTGAGAATCCTTCCTCGTTTCCTCAACTATCAAGTGACAAAAGAGACAATACGTTAACTTTAAAAGAGCCATTCGCGCACATTAATACTAATAACTTAATAAGTGTAATAAGCAAAAAAAGTGCGAGTATGTACTAATTTTTGTTAGAGTCAAGTGTCGTCGTCCCCCTCCCCTCTGTCAGCTAAACGGTTGTTTTTGGAGACGTTAAAAAATTCATGGTAAAAAGCATATATAACGTAAAAATTTGAAAGGAAAACTGACACCACTAAGTAGGCTTTACAAATTACCAAGTAATAGTCGACCAACCAATAAAATATAATTGGAAAACTAAAAAATTCGTATTGATTCCATAGAAAATCATTTAAGACTAAGTGCGTTTATAACTTTGCAATCTTATTGTACAATTAGCTATTTATTTTGTGCTATGGTTTACGACACGGGTAACTACGGAACCCTTCACTGTGCGTGACCCGACACGCACTTGCCCGATTTTAAACAGAATCTCTGTTAAAATGTATCCCGCTTGTTTTGGCTCCTCTTGGCGGATTTGATTATTTAAAAACCTTTTATTGAATAACATTAAAATACTATTATAATAAATAACATTCAAATACTAGTAACTACCGAAACATCCCCTCCTCCTGAACAAGTGTAAGTACCTACATCAGAAACACCAAAATCGGCAACACCCACCTGAGTCACGAAGCCAAGGAGCAGTAACCCTGCCAGCATCTTCCACAGGATTAATAGTCCCCGGCCGCCTGTGGTTAAAATGTCCATGTCGTCTATACAGATTCTACGGGAGCGTAGACGTCGTATGCCGTTGCTACGCAGCTACGACATCCAGGGTTAATGGAATTTAGAAGCTACGTAATTTCGTAGCACTGATTATTGTACAATATTTTCAAAGCATTTATTTTTTCAAAGTAATGATGAATGCTAAACTTTCACTGGATGTAAATAGTCATAGAATAATACTAGAATAAAAAAAAACTACTTTGCAATGAGGACGCTAATATTTTCTAACACAAGCTATAAATACATAGGTTGATCATTTTGACATCAATACAATGACAGTTTTTGTTAATAGGATTTATAAACAATCTACCATAAATATTTTAAATACCAATTATTTCAAAAGGCATTCCATTTTTTCATACCGCCCGATTTGAATAGTTTATTTTGCAATAACCTATCTAAACCGATTTAGCTTCTACAATAACCACAAATTAACTGAGTCACGGCACCAACAAACATACATAGGATGCAATATCTTGTTCAAATATTATACAAGGACTGCTCAACAAGCATAGGTAAACGATAAATAAATATGAATACTAATAGGCATTACGCATTCTTTAATAATTACAATCATTATGAATACCTGTCATAATTGCTTGACCACTGGTTTAACAAGAATAGGTGACGGAATCAAGTGATATTCGATGACATACTGCTAACCCGGTTGAAAAGTATACATTACGAGTAAGATATTAATGTTTCTGAACTCCGTCATCCAATCATCAGCCACAGCCCGACTTCGCCAACTGCTGGACCATAGGCCTTACTCTTCCTGTGCCGATCACCACGCCCTGTGCTACTTTCAGCCCGCGGAGGCAACTATGTCGTCTGCCTATCTCGCAGCCGGGCGACCGTAATTCCTTCTACTAGTCCTTAGAGTCCATCCAGTCACCGCCCTACTGTTTAGAACGTACGAGTACCTAAATCATCATAACCAGCAAACTTTGTTTCGTGGATTTGCTCCCGTGGCACTTCCGACAGGAACTCAACATTTTTCCGGGGTACAAATTGCGTATGGCACTCAACAATAGTGTAGCTTTCTTTAATGAAGATCTTTGTTAATCAAATCAGTAGTTCCAAAATGTACCATTAACTATATATTTAAATAAACCTTTTCAGGTATTTTTAATTTTAGTTTAAAAGTTTAGATGGCATTCGCTTGATCTGGATAAACAGAATAAATTAGGAGTTGGTAACAACTATTATGAATTTTACCAAAAACAAAATTATACAAACGAGCGATGCCCATATTGTGGAGACAATGATCTGACTCAGCTTTTTGCTACAAAAGGCTGTGCCAATCTGCAGCCTGTCTCAGGGCTGTCAAATGAATACAAGTACAGTGGACCAACGCCCTACGTATATGTCAGGTCCAAATTGACGTCCAATCGAAGAAAGATAAAACCTGTATGTAATTACGAACAAGATCGTTGCAGACATTTTCCATCAATACAATCGCCAAACTGTAGAAAATAATAATTATGTGCATATTATATTACGTGATCAGTAAGGAATTTCTTTGAATCAGCGATGGATTTGAATTTAAATTTAAGTTTGTCGCAAAATAATAAGGAAAGTTGTAGTAACAGTGTAGATATTGCCCAATGGAGGACTATAACTAATAGGATAAAAACTAAATTATTTCTGCCTGATTACGAATGCGAGCATTTTAACTGTATATATGTAGTATAGCAAAATTAAAAAAAATATCCAAACAAGTTGGGTGTATTAAACCTTTAAAAAGGTAGGTTTATTAAGCTTGGTCTTAGACCGAGGCTCAAACTCAAAATTTGAAGCTTTTGTCATTTATTTCCAAAGTTTCTAAGAAAATGTTGGCGGTGTCAAATGTTAACCACAAGCTAACGTCAGTGGAGTATAATATAAAAACCGCACGTAATATTTTAAAACAAGTAAATTCATGATACCTGAGTTTAACCGGAAATTCAGAACATGTTGAGATAAAATAACATTTTATGGGATACTAAATGATAAAACGTATGTTATAAAGCTTTGATTCGGCAACACAACAACCGGATGATGTATTTTTATATCTTGATAGATGCAATGAAGATGCAATTACATTTTGATGCCTTTCAAGTGATATCAAAGGATATTATTAAAATGTCAAAGAATGATCCAGTACAGTCACAGTAAAAATGATTCGTCACCGTAGCGTCTGTTTTTGTTTCCTCCTTACTGGAACAAAATCTTCATTAGGATCTGCTTTACCAACACAGCTTTGTCATATTGTCAATGTCACTCATTTGTCGATTAAAATGTGGCGCTGTTAATTAAATGAAACACATTTGATTTATAATTTAAAAAATAGCCAGTCAATTTAATGTCAAACCCTTCAGGGTATATTTCTTCATTACGTACCCTACGTATATTGTTCTGTGACATCTCGTCAACACGTGGAAGGTTTACGCCATTTTGAAATAAAAATGTTGTCTATGCAATAAGGTAGATTAAAAGAGAGATGACTATTTATTATTAAGATGACTAAAAAAATCGAATGAGTCCGCAGATAGATTTCCAAAATATATTGGACAAGGTTTTTTTCTTTTTCAAGTAAAAAAAAATTAAGACGATACAGTGCGTTAAAAACTCGTGTGACATCACGTTTGAGTACACTTTTTATCTGAACATGACGACACAAGCTCCTGATCGTTGATGCGTTTTATCTTTATAATTTTTTATTGATTTGATAAAACAAAAAAACACGTCCTTTTTTTCAATTTCAAAAATCTAACTGAAGGACTAAACAAAATCATATTTGTCGTAGTGGTGTTGCTAAGTGTGCCTAACCTATGTGTCTTGATAATGGACATCATTTCAAAACTGGCGAAGTTATAAATGACTTGACTAAACAACTGTACATGTTAGTAAATCTGGACAGTAACAACTAAACGGTTGTTAAAAATATGTATTAATTTATGCGTCCGCGCCGGCGGGCGGCACGATCGCGTTATGTTCGCGCTAGCCAAGTTCAATAGACCGATTCATTATAACGATGCCAAATAAACAAATTTCACCAAGAATCAACTAACGACATTCCCCGAAAAACATCTGTGTCGTACCTGCGTCACTAATCAAGAAATTTAAATGATCACGAGAAAGAAATGCAAAAGCTACATAATACATTTCATTTGATTAGGAAAAACAACCTTAAAAAAAATATTTTTAAGTACATTACAGTGCGTTATTTAGGTATCTTAATACCATAACTTCACTGAAAGCTCAAAGAGCTTTCTTCAAAATGTATGGCGACAAGTGAAATCTAAGTAATTTATTATAACCCGTGAGAATTTATATCTGTTCTTATCACGAGGTGCTCATATTAAAGCATTCCAACTAAAGAGGCCCGGCATTCCCTTATGGGCTGATGACAATATTTTAATTAACTTCTTTCAATGCCATAACACGACGGACAAACGTTAAGTTTTTATACCTTAACGTCTCAAATGATATGTAACAACGCTACTAGAATTTTAAATATCTGATTTAACCGGCTGCGAAGCGAACATGGTACCTAAGTCATAATAGGTATACTTGAAGAACTCCATAAAATAAAACAGAAGCTTTTATGTTTTACCTTCATCCAGAATTTATTTAATCTATGAAATAAATCAGTGTAATGCAAAGTTACAAAGGGATTAATAATAAATTAATTAGAGCGATAAGAGATTTACGTTTCTACTTAGTTTAAAATATGGTAAAAGGACATTCCCTAGCGCACACAGGCGCGTCGTTATCACGCGTGTCGCCGAAATCACGCACACGAAGGAGTAATCAGAGGCTTCATCGCCGAAATACACCCACACACGTCCGCGAGACTACACCTATATGCCAAATACGTTGCGGTATCCGACGTTAACGTAAGAGCTAATATAAGAGGCGCATCTTCGAGTTTGCACATTTTAGTTTTAAAAGCCGGCCGTTGGCGAGCGGGTCATGTTAGCGAATTTTAGCAAAATACATGCTTGATTGGCGCCTTTTAGGCTTTTCTTTGTGTTGTCGGGACTGAGGTTGTGAAGCAGCCTGCGAGTCAAGGTCGCTGCCAGGCCTACAGGGCCGCATCCCGTGCCATGGGGCCGGGAACACTCTTCTATTTCTTGGTAAGTTTTTTGAAGAATAATATGTGGCGCAAAAGGATAGATAGTGGTTAATTTTAAATTCTTGATAATTCATAGTTTTATGAATATTTATTTCAAAACAGTAGACATGTTTATTGAATGAATGTTATTTTTTACTTTTATTTTTTAAATGTTAATCTGAATCAGAAATGAATATTGATTTTATAAAATTGTCGATAGAGAGAAGGTTGGTTTCTTTTTTTATTAATATCTCATACTTTACTTTATATTCCATAAAAGTTTCTTCAAGTGTTTCACAATTTTTTAATAGTAATACAACGGAGTGTTTTTAAGACGTGTAGGTATTTGGTTACCTAATATTATTTCCTATTCTCTGAGTTTGGCAACTAACATTTTTTCATAAATTATGTTCCTCAATACATATTTAAGTTGACCTGTGTGTGTGTCAAAAACGCACAAATCAAACACTAGACATTTCGACCTTTGACCGCTTCAACGTTAATCCCTGTTATTTTTGACGAATATTCCAATTTCATGAATATCCCGATCCCTGAAAATGCTAATGTTGTCAGTTAATTAGTCTGTTTCAAACATAAACACTCTTTGATACAGCGACCAACATTTCGCACAAAGCTAACCTCAACCAGCTAAAATGCAATTGGGTACTGAAAATTGACACTTAATTTAGCTAATGCTATGAACATCAACTGTATTGTTTACTGTTAAATATTATTTATTTATTTCTTTTCAACTATACGTAAAGCTTTAATTTTTAAAGAGTTTTAGGCCATTTCAAGTCAGTTTGAAGGACATGTACCTACTTGACTTGTTCCCAATAAAAACGGAAAAAATCTAGAATCTATCGATTAATGTGAACTAGTAACAAGTTACGATCATGGACACCAACATGACTTGGAAAATAGGGCTCTCTAAGTTTAATATAATTATTTATTTTTGTCATAATTACTTATGTAAAAATAACATAAAATTATGTCAAGTAAACTCTTTCGAAAATATTTGCCCAACTTTTAAAACCAAACATTTAAAAGTACTGTAAAAGGCTTCGAATAAGAAGCAATAAAATATTTTCCGTTTGCAAAGTTATCTACAAATAAACAAAATAAAGTGTGAACATATTTTAACTCCTAAAATATGTTCACACTTTATCTGAACGCAAGATGACAACTTGGACGTTTACGAGCTTGTAACACGTGACCAACGTACTAACACACTCCGATTTAATAACTTATCGCTCCTCAATAAACCAAAGCCTACTTTGAATTCCAACTGGTTTATGGAAATAGAAAACGAGCCTAATTCAAACAAGTTTCGTTAATAGGTCAAACATTTATAAAGTTCACAAAATTACATTTTAAAAGTACTTGGAGAATTGTACTTAAATCAATAAAACAATTTGAAGTTAATCTCGTCCTTGAACTTTTGTTGCGCGAATTTTATTACTGTGTTCATATTATATGACACTTATTGCTCATAAATTAAACATTAAGTGTGCAAGCATCACTTCTACGACTAATATATTCAAATCAGTAGAAAAAAACGAAACTAACTTAATAATGTTGCAAAACCAATACACCTTTGACCCTTTTAACACTAACCAGGTAAATCAATTCAAAATTGATGTTACGTATTAAAAATTTCGCCCAACGAGCTTTCCATAACTTAGCTAGAACGATTCAATGTTCAAAGCAAAACTTTAAATTTCAGCGACCGGAAACCTAAATTTATTCAGACATCTTTCATTTTCATCACACTATGAAAGATAATATTAATATATTGAAGAATGTGCAAAAAAAACTTTCCAATTTCAGTTCCCATTGCAATGAAAATTCTTTAAGTTGCTATCTTCCTAAGAAAGAGAAAATTATGAAGCCGATCGCATTAGTAGTTCCTAAATAAGCAATTGCTATAGACACACAGACACAATAAGGGCCCCTTTTTATGGTTACGTACCCGAAAAGTAACCAAGGGAACCCTCTTTCTGAGCCTCCGCTGTTCATTCGTCCGGATGACGCGACCCACGGACAGACGTACGTCTGTCTGTAAGCGGGCTGCATCCCATGAACCGTCACAGTTAGACAGTTGACATTTTTGTATTTCTACTGCCGCTATAACAACAATTGAATAAGAAAACTAAAATTAAAGGGATCTCAAAAAAAAACTGTAAAATCGAACTTTAATAAAAGAAGCCTTCGTGTGAAAGACCGACTCGCACGTGGACGGATTTTTACCATTTTGTTAAGAATTTTTACTTTACTATGGAAAGGCAAAGAAACACGTTTAATTGTTGTTTTTAGAAAGTTGTCAATTGAACGGGTCGCATAAAGTTCAATCACGATCTGGTATCTTGTCACTAATGATCATATCTTTTATCTCGTGTGCCACGACGTACAACAAAGCATGTTTCAAGATGAGGAGTCTCCTTATCTGTCTACTCGATCTTAAAGTTTCATAAAAATAATAATATCTATCCCTTTATTTATACCTTAGTTCTTGGAAAAGTATTGAATGTTATGAACGGATTACTAACTGCGGTTAAAGCTACATTGATTATAATAATATTATCCAATCATTTGAACATGTATCTGCGAAAACACAAATCAAAAATCATGTCTCACGTAAATTCGTTACCGGGCGAATCAGAAACAGATTATGTACCAGGATATCATAGGATCATGAGGGATTGAGTTTCTCTTAATTCGGGAAAGCAATTTTCTTGGACTTTATCCATTCTGTTGGTACCTTCTAACACAGGATTTCTCAATAAGGAGATCGAACCTATTCTGTTTTTTTACCGATGTTACATTAGATTAATGTAAGTAACTAGCTATTTGAATAAAACGACAGTCACATTGCTTCTGTATTGTAATCATTCATCTGTTGGCATTGAATTGTATCTGACATCTGCATTACTGTCGTATTTTTCTTTAAGTCTACGATTACAGTGGAGACATCATCGATCAAATTGACATTAGAATATCATAATAAAGAGTAAAGTTGAATGCTCTCTGGCAAAAACAGAGCTATGGAGGAGCTATGACATCAGCTCCATGCGAATTAGGGATGTTTCGACCCACGCCGCTTTTTTTCGCTGACACAGATTATAAATCTGATTTTTCGCGCGTTCGAAATCAATTAAAGCGCGCAGAACTGCAATAAATATTAGCATTTTTTATTATCCAATACTTCTGCCTAAAACCAAGTTGATTGGGCATAGGATTTAGTTGCGGCTATTGCAAATGAAAACTGTTTTTTTTTTCGAGCAAGTTTTATTGTTAAATTAGTGATTTTATGTGCAAATTTCAGCATCAATACGAGTTATGACTGTATTTTAAATCAAGTTAAAAAAATGTAAATTAATTCAATCACAACTCATAAACTGCACCGAAATTTTATCAGAGTTTCGCACAAAAACAAAGGATATTTACAAGAATTGTCTTTTTAACGGTAACAATTATTACCAACAAACTAAATAAATATCGTGTCATTAGCTCTGAAAAGACGCAAAACGTTAAATGAGGTCCATTCTTTAAAATTATCAGCTGTAAAAGCAAACTCTCTGGCTTGGTTTACTCTCCTTAATTAGCCTGTCATTTCGTATTAAAATAGAGATCAATATTTGAACTGGTAAACCCCAAGCAATATTAATTTAGCATTGTCTTCTCGGCTGTAGTCGGACTATTCAGTGGCATTCAACCGAGATTCGTGAATAGATTAGAAGACAAAAGTTGAAAGAACTGGGTTGGTTTCTTTGACATGGTGTGTACTGGCAGACATCATTAAGTTAAACGTTACAACGCATTGTTAGGTTTACATAACAAATGATTGGATAGTGGAGCGTGGTTTCGGGACCTGCGACAATAGCGGTCCGTTAACACATCTATGAGTGTCGACGTCGTCGGAGACGTGTATCACTGACTGTCTGACTCACACTCTACACTCGTCCTGTCTCCAGGCGCTGAGTACTTCTCATGCTATTGCAAGATGTTCTTAATTTCCGCTTCCTTGACAACAGCGACCCCTCGCGTCGTGCGGAAACGCTTGACCCAAAAATATAGATAGTAATCACTCAGTTTGACATTTGCCTCTTCCAACTTCCGGTACTTGAAAGATCTTTTCAAACAAATCTATTAATAATAACAAGTAGAATGTTAATTATGTCTTAAGAATCTACCGAAGACCAGTCGCCCACTTCATGTCGCGACTATCAACGTTTTTGTAAAACCCATGCTAACTGGTTGTTTTTACGAGACATGGAAATAAGAGAAACCCCACAAAAACAGTTTTGGGAGGGACGACCGCGTTAAGTTTCCTACTTGGTTTACGTGAGAAGGTTAACGACTCGCACGGGATCTTATAACAGGACATTGACATTGTTTTATCGCGAGGAACTACAGATGGGCGGTCTGGTACAGGCCGATGGAGATCTGTCTCCTCCATTGTCCTGTCAATCATTTCGTCAAAAACCTTTGGCAGGATTTAAAAAGCCCCGCTTAGCACCGGACACATCCATCGTAATATCATTAACACATAAACTCCTTATTTTTTACCGCCAACATCAATTTTATGCAGGACGACAAAAACGCAAGCTCATGTCTTCATTACAATCGGATTACAATTTAATATCTGAGAAAGAAACCGCCCACATAATAACATGGTTTTGTTTTGCATGTTGCGGCATTTCTTTTTTTACTTTTTAATAATACCTGTCAACCTAGTTCAAAATGTAGGGGCGTGACCTAAGTGGTACCTGGTGGGATTCGTTACGCTGCTAAGTTAAACACTCAAATAACTTTTAAAGGTTTATTTCTGAGAGTTAAACTAACGCTATGTTGTTGTATGTTAAGTTGGGCTAAGTAATCGCTAAAATGGAGTAAAATGAATGCACCCGGTTGCTGTCCGTAATGCACTGAGCTCGTGGCGCATTCAGTGTGACCGCGTTGTATTGCTAGCTCAGCAAACGTGGTCTTTTGCAATTATTGCATCGTACAGGTACTACTACTTGAAATCTTATTTTAATTGAAACGGTGATATATTGTTACTCTTTTTATTACAAATGTCCGGTTGTTTTTCTGTGTACCGACTTTTCGACGTATGATGTCATATAAACATATTTAAATACATATTTATTTATATTATTAACTCAAAAGGTCATCAAATGATCTTTTTAAATTATGGGAGGTCACAGCACAGCCTTCAGAGCTTTACCTTTTATATTTATGAAAGTGTTATAAAATCTATTATTATAACAAGCAAACATATATTTTAGTGAATAAAACACTCTCACCAATGAATAAGCTACATATTTCGCATGAATGAGATCACGCTTTGGGTAAAGTTATTTTAAATTGGACCTTAATAAAACAAGAATCCGTCATTGGCATTAAATTACCATAATTATTAAGAATGCCCAATGTGAGTCATCTCTACTTTTAAACTCTTCGGATACACAGATACCGGTTGTTTGTTTGAAAGAAGTAATGTCGTAGATGAGAACCTACAAGAGGATACAAATAGTTTAAAGGTTGAGGATGTTTGTTAGTCAGCTTACAGGCCGACAGGTCACGAGGTGACGTGATACTCCTTGCTGATGCGACTACAGCGGCCTTTGCAAAATATCAATTTCTGAAGGTTTAGGCTGTCTAACTCAACACAAGCACCTTTTTATAGTCTGACAGGTGCATATTAACGCGGATGAATGATGCTTAACATATTCGAAAATTATTATGCTTACTAAGTATGCATTTGTACATAGAATATACATAGTTTCTTACTGAACATGGTTTTACGGTCATCAATCACGGAGGGTCTAACAGAATCGATGACAAAACCAAACATTATAATACTCCTGTTACCCCATTTAGGCACTTAGCCCTTTTAAAGTATGTATCCTTGGCGCAGTAGAATGAATTTTAAATCAAATATGTATAGGCACCTTGTTTAGTATTTTATTGCAACAATTGACTGCATAAGTACCTTGTGTTTGGTGCTGCATTTAATTTACACATAAATACTTCTACCCTTTAGGGATATTTGAAATATGCAAAAGCTATCGAAGCTTTTATTACACTATCAGCATGCAAGTCGTTTTGGTTATTAAAATATTTTATATATTTCAAGTATGACAATAAATTCGATACATTATATAAATATCATATTTTATTTTCGTTGCGGCTAAGAACACTTAGTACCTACAAACTATACATCTGGAAATAGCAACTCCAAATACATTGAGACACCCTTCTCGGTAATAAAAAGTTATCGTAAACTTTTCATGAAGGATCCTCCAGTAATATACATAGTACTTTGAAGACAATCGAATTGAGCCATTTTCACAATGCTTTTAATCACTTCCGGGTCGCTCATTAATTTAGTAACCAACTTAAGTTTAAGATGCCCAAAACATAGCTTTCAAATGAAACTTTTGAATGCTAGCCTTCAAAGATAAAGGTAAAATATTAATGACAGAACTTTAAACCAAAGTGAATCTCTTAATAAAACAAATGATAGAGAATAATAATAATATAAACGTATTCCGAGGTTACTAAACAAAATATAATATTTATATTGAATTTAAAATGTACGTCGGTTTTGCAATATCAACAAAACGCAATAGGTCATCGTTTATTTACATCAAAACTGCACCAAATGAGAACGTCATGGAAAATTATATGTTAAGATTTAAAAATTGAACTAGATCTCTATAGACAAGCTTCGATGTTTAAAAAAGTCTTAATAGTCTACAATACACATGCCATGTAGTATCAAATCCTGCTAATTTCACATAGCTTGTCTAGCTACTAACGACAAGCAAAGCAAATAATCAAGCTTTTTAATAGCGTATGATTATGTATTTCAGCCGTAATAGTAAGTAAAGCTGTAGGTGAACGCAGTATCGGGTATAATAGGCGCAGTTAGGCAATTCTTTCTAGTTCTCACGGCACGCACGGAGATGTCAGATCGCCAGCTCGTTTTCTTTGCCCCATTCACCCAGCATCGGGTCGGACTGTGCTACACTAGACAACAATGTTAGGAAAATTGGACTAATCTAACTGAAGTGTGCTCGCTATCGATCTGTGTAACGTCGCAAGCTTTATCGTGATCCCGCAGATGAAGCAATCACGTCCAATTCTCACGAGCAAAACACGCTATTTGACCGTTGTTATGAAATTCTAATTGTCCTCTTAATGATCGAATCAAGTCAAATGAGTAGATGAGCAGGCAAACAAGGTTAAGATCACCGTACATGCCTACATATTAATTAACAAACACGATTATAAATATGGTTAACGATAGTATTAACATAAGAAAAATAATGCTGAAAAGCTTGCCCCGATAATTCCGATTTAACCATATACAACACAAAAGCCTTTTAACTGTTTAAATACATTCAATAACTTGAAAATATAAGTAATGACTATCACGTCGTGAAATGTCAGATTAAAAATCTCTTTTGTTGATGACTTCATAATTAAAGTTCAAAGAATAAAAACAACATGAGAGGACCACGGACGACCTCTCTGACGATGACAACATCGGCATCGATTGATGGTCGATAAAATGTTTGAATCAACCTGTGATGCAAGTTTATGTCACGGAAAAATGTAGGTACATATTTTATAATACAAAATTATGACCTATTGATATCAAAAGTGGTCAATAGCAAAGGTTAGAAGAGTCCAACTACTTTCACTGTTAGTCACGGAATAAGTAAATAAGCACGAAGCGCTATGGGTGCCGGATGCAAGCGACCTTCGACAGTTTGCAGTCGTACTTAGCGCTTAGATTAGAAGTGAGCGTCGGAGAGTGTGTGACATAACCCGCTGGCGTCACCCAACCGCACCTTGACATAATAATATACATACTGGTTAACGTCTAGTGATCGAAAATCTAGTAATGATCATATTCAGGTAGTTTTTTGCCTAATTATAAATACAGTTCACAAGTAGTAAAAAATCAAATGGGTCAAATCAGCTGCATCTCATCCGCCTTGACTTAAAATTATCATTTTAATCTAATTTGCATTGATTAAAAATGATTGAATATAAAAATTTTGATTTTGACTCCTTCCTGAACACTTTCTCTACAGCAGGCTTTTAATCACATGCCAAGTAATTAATTTGGCTTTTGACATTTAACGGCAAAGTTTCAGAAACTAAATTAGCGTCAAAAACCCAAGTAATTTTATTTTGTCTTGAAAAGCCAGCTTATTTTCCGTCCTCATATTGCAGCTATGGAATGTCCTCGAATAACAAATACCTCCAACCTAGACAATAATAATACGCTAACTCAAGTGTTGACATTTGAACTCTAGCCTTAAACACTCCCAGTTAACTGCTTAAAAATATGACAAATCACCAAAATTCTACATTGATTAATGGCACTGATTTTAATTCAATGACTTAAAAAACAAGTTTATCCGATAAAAGTTAATATGCAAAGATAATTCGGAGGGTCTTTACAATTTCATTGTGCTCTCGCCCGCAATATTTCACAACACAACATTTTTTCAGCATCGAATTATGTCGAGGATCGTGCGCCGTATTCGGCAATAAAGTATGGAAATCCTTAACAGCCAGACAGTACACTGAAGGGCTATTGACGAAATAAAACTCGTAACGTAAAAGATTAAAACGCGATTCATGCAGAGATAAATATTTTATCATTCAGAAGGATTTTGTACAAAATGTGACAATACAGTATCGGATAACAAAGTAAGCTGAGCATTACTAAATAGTAGTTAGTAATTCCACTAGCGCAGTGTTTGACGCGTACTAGTTAGCCACATTATACTACTAATGATGCTTAAAATAATGACGCTGCTTAATGTCACGTTGAGGTAGAGTATCATAACAGATGTTTGCATTATTGACTGCTTGAAGATGCAATTAAATAAATATTTAACGGCATTGGACAAGGGCACGCGTGCCCAAGAGATCCGCTTGGAAATAAAACCTGAGTAACAGCTTAGCCATAAAGATGTCGGGATAATACGACGTGTTTGCAGTGAAACATTTCATACCTGCATACATTACTAACTTACCTACGACAGTAGTGAGATAAGACTGCAGCTACATAGAAATCATAGAAACTTATAATCATTAAATCAGGTATAGGTAACTAAAAGCAATCAAATTCTGTTTTCGCTGCTGAAAGAAAACGTACTTGGTAGCAAAACTGGAATCTCTTCCAACTCACTGCCAAGTAGGACGCGAAATTAGGTCTAAGATCTAATTTGAGAACTTAAAACATTCAATCGATTTTGGATCACCCGAAAGTAAATTAATCTCAAAGTTGTCGAAGTAAATGAAAACAATTATAGGGAGGGCGGCGTCGCCTTAACCAGAAGTAACAAACCGTTACATCGACAAATCCAGGCACCACTTAAACTTTGCTAAACATTCTGTGACTCCAAATTCTAATAATGATAGACTGTAGTTAAAGTTTAGTAACTTGACAAATGGCTATGAACTCGTGAACTTAATCGCTCCACTGTACCTAGACCACGCGCCGCCATTCAAAGGATCAGAAGTAACTTCAGGTTTCTGTGTCAACTCCATTGTTTAGCGATTTTTCTCTTTAACAAGTCGACGTGACTCGCGAATCCTTTTTTAAATGCTTACACGTTTATGTCCCAGATCAAAAAACAATTTGTTTCTGATGCTTGTCTCGGCTGTACGTGAGATTGAAACATAAGGCGACAGTTTAGGGGGTTACGGTCACGGACATTGACGGACACTGCAAAAGTTTGAACCAGACGTGTTCAGCGTCACAATGGGATGAATTTATACAAAGCCCAAACGTTCACTGAATACTTCTTTTACTTTGACCGACTTGATCGTAATCTTTGATCAGATTTGTTTACGAAAATAAAATTGACACAACAACAAAACCATTTCATTCTGATTCAACCGACAGTCCAAGATGAGTAATTGAATCATTGGCAAATCTCAATAATACATCATCCACATTTGTCACATCTTTGCTTCCGTGTTATCATTCTTCAATATTCCCTTCACGCGAGCTCTGTCAATATGCACTAAACTGCAAATTTGCAAATGTGTATGAAATAGGTACATCATGCAACGTGTGTCTGTGTGTTTCGTAATATGATCAATAAAATATGTTCACAAAATTAACATAACAACTCTAATGTACGTCTGATAGGGTATAACCTTTACTCAAATACTTCGATTTATACAAAAGGTACTCACGCAATGAGTTTGATGCGTCAAGTGAAGCTCAATTTGCCATCATGTGTTGCTATTATCAATAAAACTTGTTGAGCATTTGGTATTTACGATGTACTCAACGAAGTGGCTCCTTGACAGTTTTGCGACACATTGCCTTGCCTCGCGTCTCATGTTAAATCAAGGAGCAAACAATTATGTTTTCGGAGGCTCACCCTGTTTTTTTCACACCTTACTGATTTGCCTTAAGAATTTTAAAGGTGTTAAAAACCTTTAAATTAAGTGACATCATGAATCCTTGATTAAATTCTTGGTTTGCTGGCCCCAAAAAAGGACAATGCTTTTAAAGTGAAAGGCTATTGATTATGATGAAATCAATGATTTTCCAAATACTTATTCTAGTGCTAAACATTCTGTCGAATAAATTGTCTAAGTAAATAGACTGAAAGATGTAGAGATGACATAGTAGTACCTCTAGACAATAATATTTGTGGTCGATTGCGATAGAGCCTCGCCCAATAGATTTGTTGTGCAACGTGTCGGCGCAGGCGCCTGACGTAGTTTGTAAATATGACCTAAACAGCTAACACTGATCCTACGCAGTCAAATTGAAGAATCACTCACAATATCTGATTTACAGGAATAAGGAGGGTGATTCTGAGGACGATTCCGTATTTTAAAGGAACAAAGGAACGTTCGCTTTCAAATTTTAGTCTCAAACTGTCAAAAACTCCTAACTTCCTTAGGTAACTTTGATTGTCACTTGTTGTCTCAGAATTGGCCTTCTGAATAAAACGAATATATCAATATTATATTTCGATAGGCCCGCTTTCTTTGGGGCTGAAAAGTTCTGGAGTGGCGACCGCGTACCGGAAGACGCAGCGTTGGAAGGCCTCCCACAAGGTGGACCGATGACCTGGTGAGGGTCGCAGGTAGCCGATGTATGCGAGACGCACAGGATCGGTTGTTGTGGCGACACTTGGGGGAGGCCTATGTCCAGTAGTGGACGTCTTTCGGCTTTAAAAATAAACTCCAATCGTCATCTGATATAATTGCTGTTATTTATCAAACCATACTGATTTCATGATAGATGTGACTCAGTATTTTCTCAAGGCAAGTAAACTCAGTCGTTCTCGTATCAAATCAAAATGTAGGAATTCAATATTCGCTATCAATTTCAATTTAATTTACAACAAGTTCTATGTTTCATTAATTTATATAACCGTCGTCACATTGTTATTACAATTGTAATAAATAGGTAGATATGTATTACGTATAATATAGACATAGGCACCTAGTGTTTTGACAAGAAATATTTGTCTATAAATGTGTCAATATCATCATAATTCCGTTGCGAAAAAGAGATAATGCTATGAGTCCTGTATAGACTCGTCTCTCTCACACACAGGAACCACGATGACTTAACACATCATTTATAATTATAACGAGCTATTTTGCCTTCGTTTCGGAATAATGCTATGTTTCACATCTATCTTTAACTTTTTAGGGTTCCGTACTCAAACGGTAACCAACGGAACCCTATTACTTAGCCTCCGCCGTCCGTCCATCCGTCCGTCCGGCCATCCGTCCGTCTGTCTGACAGCGGGCTGTATCTCAAGAACTGTAATAGGTAGACAGTTGAAATTTTTACATAGTTTGTATTTCTATTGCCGCTATAACAACAAATAATAAAAAAATAATTCAATTATAAATAAAAGGGGGCTCCCAACAAGAAACATGTTCTTTTTTGGTTTATGGTACGGAACCCTTCGTGTGAGAGTCCGAGTCGCACTCCGGTTTTTATTACGCTATGTCGGCAATTTACTTATTTTTATACGGTAACTTATTTACTTTAATAGTCCTAAAATTAGCGGAAAACCACATAATTACCCAAATTTTAGCTACTTATTAGTTACTGGATTAAACGACACGGGTCGCTTTAGTGAAAATGATACTGATAGGCATATCCTACTAATATTATAAACGCGAAAGTTTGTAAGTATGGATGGATGTATGGATGTTTGTTACTCTTTCACGCAAAAACTACTGAATGGATTTTGATGAAATTTGGCACAGTGGTAGATTATAGTCTAGAATAACACACAGGATACTTTTTATCCCGGGAATATGTTCCCTTGGGATAATTTTCGCGGAGCCGCGTGCGGCAACTAGGTAGTAAATAATAAAAGGGTTATTTTGTCCAGTACCCATCCAATATAACAAAACAGATATTATTATTAATAAATATGATATTGGAATGATAATGTTTTTTTTTAATAATGTTTATTTATTTATTAAAACTTAATGTAAAATAGTGGTACATGAGCGGACTTAATGCATCAAGGCATTTTCTACCAGTCACCGGGTTATTTTATAAGTCAGCTGTTGTTTGTTTTACGAATTATTTAAATTATCTTGATATGCTTTTATATCAGTGTTATGCAAGATAATTAAATGCAAACAGGTTAATCCGTTTTAATTCGGGAGACAAATCCAATTTGACAGCCTTTTGAAGCGAGCAATTAGAAAAGTAATTACAAAAGAGATAAAGATAAATTATTATGTGCAGTAGATTAACTTCGGTTTAATGATAACGATTATGTTTAAAGTGTCAGCTTTGAGAACTTCTTACTTATTTTTAAAAGCTTTATACCTACGAACTTATTTCGTATGTCGTTCCGGTAGGATTGTAGTAATCCATTTTTCAGCTCTTCCAGACATCTGTGTAAGAAAGTGCTTGAAAATTAATAAAAACAAATAAGCTTAATCGGAATTAAGCTTAAATACTTACGTGCTTATGTAACTTTGGGAACAGTGCAATAATATGGTACAATGGATCTGGTCTTATGATGGAGCCTATAGCCTACTATTTGGGACTTTTTAGTTCATCTAAAACTTGTTTTAAAAAGGTTTTTACTTATCTATTTTTTTCTTTTGTCTACAGGCCGCACTGGCAATAATACAAGCCAGTGACGTTACTACAAAGAAACCACCAAAAGATGATGCCAAAGCATTAGCCGAGGCGAGAGAGGCTCGCCAGTACGCTCCCTACCAGGGGCAGGCAGACAACGAAGTGGTCGTAGACATCGAGGACGATGAAAAGAAACAGTATTATGAAACTAACTACGACACAAGTAAGTACAGTTTTCATAACCGTCACAGTACTTCAAATGTCTGATTTTTACAAAAGAGTTGGAACATGCATATCTGAGGGCCAATTCTACCCATTTTTAAGCAGCGTTCGCATTCGCATCTCACTCGGAATCCGTCAAAATGTAGAGAAATTAGAGGTGTTTTTGTCAGATTGTGACTGAGATACGAATGCGACCGCTGCTTAAAAAATAGTAGAACTGAGCCTCTGCTCAAATGTCTTCACATTTTTGAGCAGACGCCTGACCCACATTCATCACAGACAAGTGACATTCTATCAAAAATAGCGTCGCGATGGCGATTAACCTAAAGCCAAAAATGTATGGGATTGACAACTCTATCTAAATGTCACGTAATCAATTCCTTACATTTTGGCATTTCAACAAACGCCATCACTAATAGAAAAGCAATTTAACTAGAGCCGCGAACACATTTGTGCGGATATTCAGTTTCATATTTTAGATATCATCTGGGCACAAATCCAGATAATCCGGGCTAAAATCCTGATGCAGAAAACCTTATAACCCTTTGACTAGCTAACCCTTTGCAAAGAAGTCGCGCTTAAGAACAGTAGTCCAATACAGCAACTTACTTAGAGAAATTCATTTCGTCACGCTTATTTCGATTCACGCGACCATTTTTACAAATTGGTCCAATCTCGGTTTCAAACCGGTATTCTTTTATATGTGTGATGTACCTCTGGACAACTCGTTAAGTTTGTCTCGATTCCATAATATTATGTCATTGTAGAGACCGGCTCTCTCCCTGTGGGGCGCTCAGCATTGATGATAACTCTAAACTACTATCGATCACCCACAGACTAACATCCTATTCAGAAGAGAAACACATTAAGACCTATCTCAGTTTTGAAGAAGAATGATTGATCTTTCATTAATTCTTGGTGTTTGAAAAGAATTTTAATTAAAGTTAAGAAAATAAGAAGGTATCAAGCGAAGCACATTTAAAATATATTTTGGTCGCGAAGGATGCCAGTGTATTTTTTTTATTTTACTGGTTTGGCACACCCTAGCTGTAGCTTTTTGTGAGAAAAACATAAAGCAATTTAGGTGCCAAGTAACAAAGTTGTAAGTAGTTGCCAAAGTCCGTACCTATTCTCACATAAGTTTAAGTACAAACTGTGAAAGGATAGGAGTAGTAAGTACTTGATAAGTCGATTCGAGAATGTCTATTACTTACTACCTTTAAGAAAACTTACATGACTCATAAAATATTCATTTCACAAGGTTTCAGAAATGGACGCCGTTATTTCGATTACTCACAGTAACAATTTGGTCCCTATGCTTTTACTTAGGATCACAATAAAAAGCCTAATATAAAGTTATGATTTGTAAAACTGCATAATAAAATCATGATTTTTTTTACGTCATAATCTTGGACTTAACGTGATTGCGTAATGATAGCCCGCGAAATTATTATTTTCTTGTGTTTTTACAATTTGCAGGTCAGTATCAGCTTGTAACGTGATCAAAATAAAATATGATCCGCGACAATAACATAATTATAAACATAAGAATAATCAATACATCGCTCTAATTTAGATTCAATGCATATTAGTTAGATTTCCGAAATCTAATTAATATGCATCAAATCTAAGTTGATGATGATGTGTGAATATTCGATTTGTGAATACATAATTATAACCAATTATGTAAATAAATACTTGTTACTTTCGCGGATCATATTTTGATCAAGTTACAACCTGACACTGACCTGCAAATTGCAAAAACCACAAGAAAATTTTAATTTCGCAGGCTACCACTACGGATCCCCCTTAAAACAAACTTTGCTCTTGTTGCATACAACACAGTAGATAGGCCCCGCCTACCTGTTTCAATTTAATGGATTGTCCCAGGTGGTCAGCACTCTCCGAACTTAATTGTGGCCGAGATCCGTATTGTGAATTTTAATGAGACAGCTTGAACACCGGTAGGTACCTAATAAACATTCCTACATGAGGTGCACACTAAAAATAATAAATTTCGCAAGGAGACATAATTATACTAACGCCTCCGTTTTATTTTATACTTCGGGACTGAATCAGGCCTGTTTTGCTACTCTAATAAGCTTTTGGATACTGTTCAATGGCATTAGGTACCTTATTGATATTTTGCAAATACCTATACCGTTTCGTCTCGAACGTGATTTTGTCTGTTATGCCATGAACAAATCATTATCTTGAGAAGGCAAGAAACCAGAACTTAGGCAGACGGAAAAACTCATATTAAGACTCTCATGAAAATGTTTCTACAGAAGTCTACAGAAAATGGTTGTTGACGCGCAATGTCGAATGCGAGCGCCTGTCTGGGTCTGTAAAATAAGTAGGCTGTAGTTGAAAAGAAAGAGCAAGAGAATCTAAAAGTAAAGAAAATCAAGAGACTTTTACTGTGCGTAACTTTTTACCGCTACCGCTAGCAGCCCTTGTATATTATGAACTTATAAAAACAGTTACATTATTATTTAATTAAGAAATATAATAAGTGTTATGACGAAGTTAATTTCGTTAAGTTAAGACATAAATGGTAAAGGTTAAAAGAAGTAATTTTATTAATTTTATCATGTGCGTCATCTTTATGGAATTTGTCGTAAATATGATTCTAGGTATATAAAAAAAACTAAAAAAACACGCTTTTATAGAAAAATCCAACTAAAAAACAGAAAATAAAATTTAATAAATTTGATTAAGAATAGTGTAGACAAGAAATTAATGTACATTATTGTTAAAAAGCGTGGGGAGCATTTAAAGTGCTTTTTAAGATATTATCAAATTGATGATTCTTCTACTCATTATCTGTCAATAAAATGTTTATAACTATTGACACTATTTGTTTTTTGTTAAAGGTTAGTTAAGTAGAATATGTGTGTTTTTGTGAACAGTAAAAAAATGTGTATTTATGGAAAATTATTTGCTTTGTTAGAATATTTTTTAATTTTAATTAATTAATCCTAGCGAATCTAATGAGGATGATCGGATATTTTAATTGCATTCTTGCATTGTCATCGATCCTTGACAGATGTGCAAAGTTTGAACTAAATCTGATCGTTCAAAGTAGGGCAAAATCGAGCTCAAAAGGGTCGGTTACAGACAGACATACAAACAGACATACAAACATACAGGTGAAGCTAATAAAAGCGTGTTAAAAATGGGAACTTTCAGTCCAGTACTAACTAACCCAACGAGTTCAACTGTATCAAACGAAGATTTTTTATGTATTTACAGTTGTTGTCCCGTTTATTCTTTAATATTTAAAAAATATAATTTACGAGTATACCTACACACTTGCTTTGGTAGAATAGTCGACCATGACTCTGGTTGCCATTTATAAAAAAGAGTAGAAATTGGGAGGTAGATACCTATACACATACAATCTAGAATCTCTATTAGCGCATATAATGATACTAATAAGAGAGAAGACATAATTACGAGTTTCCGCTTTTGTAATCATTCCTCGTGAGCCACGTTTGTAACTTTAGTATTAATCTAAACACGTTTTATTACTAAAAGATGATTCAACAGTGCCGTCTCAGTTATGTTCCTTCATGAGGATAATACCCTCACATCCCAGTAGATAGGTTCTAGCTATGTAAAAGTATGTCGGTATTTTTGAATGTTCAATCATGCTAGGTTTAAATGTTTGAAACACAGGTAGACCATGAGCTGGACACAGGATACCTTTTATCACGATAGTAGGGGAGAGCGGGGCTAAATGTGCCGCGGGGAAGTTGTTCCGATTGAAATAGGCTAATAGGTTTTATGAAAAAAGAGATAAACATATCAAGTAAATTCGTCATAAAACGGAACGCTGCAGCGCACCGATGGCAACTATCTTAGTTTGGCCAGAAACGTCCGGTAAATTGTTCAATTACATCGGAAAAACTTCCCGGCGGCACGTTTAGCCCCGCTCTCCCCTCCGATGGTGGGATAATACGATAGGTAGTCAGATAAACGCGCGGACGAAGCCACTGGCAAAACTAAGTTATACAACGTTTTAGAGGTAACTTACATATTGGTACTTTACCAAATTGTACTGGGGCCCTACTATCAAGTCTTAAAACGATCATGATTCCGCTCTAAGAGGGAGACGGAGCTATACATAGCGAATAGCACTATCCCGTTTACATCATCGTAATTGGATGGCATTAGCACGTCATAGTAGGGCTGCTGATATAACAAAAATACTCCGAACGTATCGTAGATTCAATCGATTAAATGGGAAATTAACAATTTCCCATTTAGGTATTTTTAGTAGGTATTAATTTATATCTTCATACTAGCTGCCGCCCGCGGCTCTGCCCGCGTGTATGTCGAAAATTATCCCAAGTGAACATAGTCCCGGAATAAAAAGTATCCTTTGTGTTATTCCACACTATAATCTACTTCTGTGCCAAATTTCATCAATATCCGTTAAGCCGTTCTGACGTGTAATATTAGAATAGATTGCGAAACTTGTATTTTAAAACCTGTAGAACCAGTAACAAAATATTATAGGTATTGAAATTATTTATAAATGGTAAGCTACTGCTGCTATTATCTTAAAAACGTTTTACCGATTATTGGTTGGTAAATAAAAAAAAACCAGCCAAGTGCGTGTCGGACCACGCACAGTGTAGAGTTCCGTAGTTACCTGTCTCCTAAACCATGCCAAAAACAGAGTAAAAAGTACTTAACTATTATTAAATTACAAAGTCACAAATGTACTTCGTTTTAAGCTATTTTATAAGTTGGGCGACTATTACTTTATTAACTCGTTAAGCCTAGGTAGTGGTGATAGTTTTCCTTCTAAATTCGTTACATAAATATAATATAAACATAAAAAATTATGGTAGTAGAAACTACCATGATTTTTTTCACGTTTCCAAAAACAACCGTTTAGCTGCCACTTGACTTTCCCAAAAATAAGCACTTTAAAACTTAATATTTCGCAAACGGATCCTTGACTGGAAAAATGGTTTTAGCACACCTCAATATTTTTAAATTATCTATCCAACGACACCCCACAACATGGGATAGACGATAAAAAATTAATCGCCATTATACGTGAAGGAAAAAGATTTTTTTTTTCAAAACTTTATTTTACCACTTAGTCGGCGTGAATAATATGTAAATCCATACCAAATTTCAACTTTCTAGTGCTAATAAGCATCTTTGAGCTAAACCGCGAACGGACGGACATGGCGAAACTATAAGGTTCCTTGTTAACTGCGGAACCCTAATTAAGATGCTTCCTAAACAGATTGACACAACAATGATGGTCATTATCCAATTTGACATAAATTTGCGACTTTGAAATTTCGTGGTTTTTGATTGATTTATATGTTTATTTGAATAAATAATGATCGATTTACTAACTACGAACTTTCTCTTGCGCGACGACTCAACATAGGCTAGTTTTCCGCTTTCAGTAATAAACTTCGCCATTTATCGTAGTGGCGCCGCCTGGTGCGATTAATGTTCTAAATTCGTCACGTCCCTACATTCACTGAAAAAACCTTGTAACACAAAAAATAATAGTCACAATATTTTAGCACAATCCGCGAAATAATCGCGTTGGAATGTTTGTTGCTCGAAGACGAACAGGTTTTAGACGCAGCATCATGGCTGTAGCTAATTTTAAATATTATTTAATTTCATCTAAACTGGTTTTTTGGTTGATCCAGGTGCATACGGATTCGGTTATGACGTCGGTCCCAACGGGCAGTTCCACCACGAGAACCGTGGTCCGGACGGCGTTACCTACGGTTGCTATGGTTACTTGGACCCTGACAACTTCCTCCGCGCTACTCACTACGTGGCTGACAGCCACGGGTATAGAGTAGTGGAGCCAGAAAAACCAGTCGAGGTCTTCCCTGACGAGAAATACGAATACGATGAAGCGTAAGTACCTAACAACATTGCACAATATTACATATTGACAATATTGCACAATAGTGAACACTTTGTTGCTTTTAGTATTATTTTTATTTGTTTAACGATGAACTAAACCTGATATCACAATTATTATAAGCTGTGCTACAATGTATTTTTTTTTTCTTCACAAAGTGACAAAAAATCAATATTTTTTTTAGACAGCACAAAAATACCAGACTAAATTTAAATAATGTTTTTTCAGAACCGGTCAAGCGGCGAACACTCAGCCAGGTCAAATCATCCCGTGGAAGAAACTGTACTTCCCCAAAGGCTGTGGTCGTACTCCCGGCGGAGTACCTGCCAAGCCTTTGCCGAAACCGACACCGAAGCCCCCTCGTCCCATCGACAGCAGCAGCGAAACCACCAACGTCAAACCCGTACAAACTGGACAAGGTACGGACATAAAGATAATAGGGAACCCTCTTCTTACCTCAAAGTACAGTCCGTAATAGCCGGCGCTTAACAGTTGCTTATTAACAAACACTTAGGTTTTCACAAGTTGCAGGTCTGATGATTAGATTATTTTTTGTTGTAGTTGGTCAAAGTAAAGTAAGATCTTTTTAATATTTTGGTCTCCCTCTAACCTCAGTTAATTCTGTTCCAATGAAATTGTAATATATTATTGTAACATTTTTCTTTAAGCCCTTTTCTAATTAAAATGAGAAAAAGTGTCATTTTAGTACAAAATTGTTTTTACAATATAGTTACCGAGTCTGATCAAAATTTATATTCCTATCTTTTCAGGACCTTACAGACCTTGCGCCCCTGGATCATGTTATTTTTCTAGAATTCATTCTGAAAGACAAATGTTTCTTGAAATTATGTCACGTAATCTGTTTCTTGGGGATTTTCCTCGTCTTTCTTTACCTTCAAAAGAAAGCCTAAGATGATTTACGCCAAGTGTTTCTTGAAGCTTTGAAACTTTTAGCGTCGTTTCACTTATTTATTTTTGTTTATTGTTTCCAGGGCAAGGCCAGCCAGGCAAACCGGGCACTCCCGGTAAACCAGGAACTCCCGGTAAACCAGGAACTCCTGGCACTCCAGGGACCCCAGGGACCCCAGGAACCGCAGGCACACCTGGATCACCAGGCACGCCAGGAGGACCAGGTAAATAACACAGTTAGATGCAATGCACAGTAGTAGTTTAACAGCATTCGCCACTCCAATGGCCTGGAAAGATTTGATTTTAGTGAGATACCGTTATAAAAATAATCTATTCAAAAATTATTGCAGTAAATTGTAGTTAGTTCTCACACTTTATTCACTTTTTATTGATTCTTTTCTATTAAACTTAAATTCAGAACTAAAGAAACAAAATTTCCTACTTGAAACAGCCTGCTCGCAAAAAAAAATAACATCATAATGGACGGTTGGGATCCGGAGTCCCCAACGTCTATTTTGATTTTTTTTTTTTTTTTTTTCTTTATTCATTTACAGGGTTTTTTCTAAAAAGAATATGTCACCCCGATGATTGAATACAAAAATATTGTAAACTAGCCTACCCGCAACCTTATACCCATAATAATAATATGATAAAGTGTTCTAGCCTCATTCGATAATGGTGAGGCCAGAACGCTATTATAGAAGCCTACATTAAAGCTATTGACAAAAGTTTGACGTCTTTGGACTCCAACACGAACACACTCCGACAGTTTGATTATTATTCTTATGCTTTTCCTTGGTGACAGGCGGTCCAGGCGGCCCCGGAGGCCCCGGCGGGCCCCAAGGTGGCTACTACCCCGGCAGCGGTGGGACCCCAGGCACCCCAGGATCTCCAGGAACCCCAGGTACACCCGGTAGCCCAGGCACTCCCGGTACACCCGGCTTCCCAGGCACGGCTGGCACTCCTGGCTACTACCCAGGTAAGATGTGACTAACGCTCATTAATAAAAAAGAAACAAACTAACCGATTCAATGTTGGGTTCATTCTAGTGGCTCAGAAATTCATAAAAGACTCTTTGTGACATTCTGAAAATGCCTTCATAAAATTCCGTTTTCATTATACAGTCTAATTTTGTGATCGATTCAGTATGATCAGTTACCTGATTTCGTATCAGTTATCATTAAAATTAGATTTATTTTTTGTTAACAAAAGCGCCTTAATAAACATTTGCAATGCAATTTAACGAACCGCAGCTTTGTCGCTAACCCATCCATTTGTGCTAACTCTTTCAGGCTCAGGAGGATATTACCCAGGACAACCTACTGGACCAGGTACGATATACTTAACAAATCATAATAACATATCCATGTCCGAAAAAAAATTAAGATTTTAAACTAATTTACTGTGTCGTTGTGAAAAATATAAAAACCGAACACATATTTATTGTTTCCTAAAAAAAAATTCTATTAAAGAAGAACTTTTTTTATGGCACTCAGCCATACATTGACACGACGTGATGCGGCCAAACCTTTTGGGGTGGTATCATAAATCACGCTCCGTCCATCAATCAGTATGCTTTTCATGTGAAATGCCAACGTTAGAACGCACTACGAACAAGCGACTGTTTAATATTCAAAATATTCTAGAACTTTTATAACTTGCAAAGCCTTCATGAAAGGATATATTGTATTTCTTTTCGGTCCTTTCTAAATTGCGTCTGATGCAATTCTGTTGTTTGATTAAAAAACTGCGACTACATAATCGTTAATAATCGTTAATAAATAAAACAACGAGATTCTGATTCACAAAATAAAAAATTGACTAAGTACTTTGTGATACTGAGTTCCACCGCCTGAAATAACACTTAGCCACGGCCATTTTGGCATAATAATCATAATTCGTTAGTTATGTGAGCGTTCTCCATTTTTTAATGATTTCGAAAAAAGGAGGTTTTTTTTGTTTGTTACCTCATAACTCCGTCAGTTAAGAACCGATTTGATTTTTTTTATCTGAAAGGATATTCTTGATTTGCCCCATATATATTTCATCAAAATCGGTTCAGTAGTTTTAAAACGAAATAGCTTTAAAAAAATATGTCATCCAAGTAAACGAAATTGCGTAACTATTTTGCTATCCTGTGACTTTCTAGTGGTGTTGTTAGACATGGGGTATCGACTTCCATATAAAAAAATACACTACAAATTATAAAATAACTCTAATTTCGGAAGTCGGTGTTAAAATATGAAGAAACAATCAAAAACACTGACTTCCGAAATTAAAATTATTTTATAATTTATAGTGTATTTTTACAAGTTTGTATTTAACTTGCAATGTTTGTATGTATGTTCGAGTATGTTTGTTAGTTTTTATTTGTAACGAGTAACAAAATCGTCTGTTCTTTCTTCTGAATAAGCAATACAAATCAGTCGTTAAAGCTAGTGCGTTCTAACCAGCTCACTTTCGTGCTTACAACTGTGACTAAACATGAAGCAGCTTTATTAACCGTTTGTGTTCTAACCAATCAGTGTGTGGCTTTAGGAGGTCCATTAGGACCTGACGGCACAGTGGGTTACTACCCGGGCACTCCCGGATACCCCGGATACCCGGGTAGTCCCGGCTCTCCAGGCACACCAGGAGGACCCGGGGGCCCCGGCGGCCCCGGAGGACCAGGTAAATTGATATACAATGTGGGGATGATAATGTGACAATAATACTGATTACTGTTAGCCCACTTCATCTCACTGCCGGGCGAAGGCCTCTCGCATTCGCAAGCGTATATATGTAGCTTTTTCGATCCAGGGCAGTACTAAAACTTTGAATATGTACTGACGTTTCTAGTCGGCTTGTACAAATATTCAATCTAATAAATCCAAGAGTTTAGTAGATTTTATGAATCAGATTTCGTTTTATCGAAAGAAAATGTTTTGTGGCGGTGAAGGCTCGCAATCGCAGTTCGAGTGACAAATCAGTCTAAATATTGCTATACTTGTGCTTGGTGCAACAGCACTACTTTCCGTTCATGATTCATCATGGTATGTGTAGGAAATGTCCCTTTCTACCAAAAATTAAGAATAAGAACTTAATGTTTTGCCAATTGTTTCTTGGTAATCCATAACTAGAGATATAACCATGTAACAGTATAATATGTTGGATATAAATATAGTTGAATCGCAATTGATTTGGTACTTATTATTTTTGTTAGGACATTTCTTCATCCGCAAGCGTCTTTGTAACACGTTGTTAATTTTATTTCACTGTCTTTTAATACTTCAAAGCACTAGTTTTACTAGTATTTTCATTTACTGTCGTATTGTTGTACCCGCATTGTTTGACAATTCTAATGTCAATAATATAATAAGATACTCCATGATCTCTGAAGCAGACAGCACTTCAGGTAAGTTTTTAAAAATGGGTAAAAAATCAGTTCGAAAATAACCGAGATTTTTTTTAATTTTTAGGAGGTCCAGGAGGCCCAGGCGGTCCAGGCGGCCCCGGCGGTCCTAACGGTCCCGGAGGACCTTCTACTGGTGGTTATTACCCAGGCCAACCCGGCAAACCAGGCAGCCCAGGATCACCCGGCACGCCAGGAGGACCTGGAGGCCCTGGAGGTCCAGGAGGCCCAGGCGGTCCTAATGGCCCCGGTGGTCCCTCAACTGGATACTACCCAGGACAACCCGGACAACCAGGCACACCAGGCAGCCCAGGATCACCTGGTACCCCAGGAGGACCTGGAGGCCCCGGAGGTCCAGGAGGCCCAGGCGGTCCTAATGGCCCCAGCGGTCCCTCAACTGGTTACTACCCAGGACAACCCGGACAACCAGGAACACCAGGCAGCCCAGGATCACCTGGCACCCCAGGAGGACCTGGAGGCCCCGGAGGTCCAGGAGGCCCAGGCGGTCCTAATGGCCCCAGCGGTCCCTCAACTGGTTACTACCCAGGACAACCCGGACAACCAGGAACACCAGGCAGCCCAGGATCACCTGGCACCCCAGGAGGACCTGGAGGCCCCGGAGGTCCAGGAGGCCCAGGCGGTCCTAATGGCCCCAGCGGTCCCTCAACTGGTTACTACCCAGGACAACCCGGACAACCAGGAACACCAGGCAGCCCAGGATCACCTGGCACCCCAGGAGGACCTGGAGGCCCCGGAGGTCCAGGAGGCCCAGGCGGTCCTAATGGCCCCAGCGGTCCCTCAACTGGTTACTACCCAGGACAACCCGGACAACCAGGAACACCAGGCAGCCCAGGATCACCTGGCACCCCAGGAGGACCTGGAGGCCCCGGAGGTCCAGGAGGCCCAGGCGGTCCTAATGGCCCCGGTGGTCCTTCAACTGGTTACTACCCAGGACAACCCGGACAACCAGGCACACCAGGCAGCCCAGGATCACCCGGCACCCCAGGAGGACCTGGAGGCCCCGGAGGTCCAGGAGGCCCAGGCGGTCCAAATGGCCCCAGCGGTCCCTCAACTGGTTACTACCCAGGACAACCCGGACAACCAGGCACACCAGGCAGCCCAGGATCACCCGGCACCCCAGGAGGACCTGGAGGCCCCGGAGGTCCAGGAGGCCCAGGCGGTCCAAATGGCCCCAGCGGTCCCTCAACTGGTTACTACCCAGGACAACCCGGACAACCAGGAACACCAGGCAGCCCAGGATCACCTGGCACCCCAGGAGGACCTGGAGGCCCCGGAGGTCCAGGAGGCCCAGGCGGTCCTAATGGCCCCGATGGTCCTTCAACTGGTTATTACCCAGGACAACCCGGACAACCAGGCACACCAGGCAGCCCAGGATCACCCGGCACCCCAGGAGGACCTGGAGGCCCCGGAGGTCCAGGAGGCCCAGGCGGTCCAAATGGCCCCAGCGGTCCCTCAACTGGTTACTACCCAGGACAACCCGGACAACCAGGCACACCAGGCAGCCCAGGATCACCCGGCACCCCAGGAGGACCTGGAGGCCCCGGAGGTCCAGGAGGCCCAGGCGGTCCAAATGGCCCCAGCGGTCCCTCAACTGGTTACTACCCAGGACAACCCGGACAACCAGGCACACCAGGCAGCCCAGGATCACCCGGAACCCCAGGAGGTCCTGGAGGCCCGGGAGGACCCGGTGGCCCAGGAGGACCAGGTGGACCTAATGGCCCCGGTGGACCCTCTACGGATGGCTACTACCCAGGACAACCAGGACAGCCCGGTACACCAGGCAGCCCAGGATCACCCGGCACCCCAGGAGGACCTGGAGGCCCAGGAGGACCCGGAGGCCCAGGCGGCCCGAACGGCCCCGATGGACCCTCCACTGGTGGCTACTACCCAGGACAACCAGGAAAGCCTGGATCTCCAGGCTCACCCGGCACTCCAGGAGGACCAGGCGGTTCCGGAGGACCAGGTGGACCAGGTGATAAACATGAATGTTTCTTAACCAAAGAGAAAGCTACTTTGTGGGGCGAATATAAGTAGTAAATTCAAAAAATTATTCGTCACTCTAGAAAATCTCATGCATAATAAACTAGAAAAATTGCTTATTTTAGTATTTATTTTGGGTACACTCATACAACAATATATGTATTTTTTTTTGTATATAAACAAGCGCTTCTCGCCATCCAACTAATTAGTTTGGCGAGTAAAATTGTAAAAAAAAACAAATAGTGTACCTACCTGTTTAATAAACAATAAAAAAATATAAAAAAATGCCATTAAGGCTCCTATCTCAGCAAAAAGTAATTTCAATTTTACGGCAACTTTTATAAAACAGTTGTTTTTCAAACCAGATTCGCAGACAGGACAGACAATTCAGCCGGGACAACCTGGCTATCCAGGCCAACCAGGACAGCCAGGTAAACCAGGACAGCCTGGTTACCCCGGACAGCCAGAAAATCAACAAGGTGGACCCGGACAACCAGGTAAATCGTACTTTACTGCTTTTAATTAAAGCAACATTTCAACTGTGATACTGTGCTTAGCTAGGATTATTTTTTCTTTTCTAACCAGCAGGTGGTAAGAACGCAAAATATAAAACCATTTTTATTTAGAAGGAAGAAAAAAGATGAATTTATTGAACGTACAACATGAAGTAACGTGCCTTATTTGCAGCAACTTAACAAACTCTGCGTCTTTTTGTTTAGGTGTACCAGGAAAGCCCGGACAACCAGGATACCCAGGACAACCAGGCAAACCAGGACAACCTGGATACCCAGGGCAACCAGGACAANCAGCCCAGGATCACCCGGAACCCCAGGAGGTCCTGGAGGCCCGGGAGGACCCGGTGGCCCAGGAGGACCAGGTGGACCTAATGGCCCCGGTGGACCCTCTACGGATGGCTACTACCCAGGACAACCAGGACAGCCCGGTACACCAGGCAGCCCAGGATCACCCGGCACCCCAGGAGGACCTGGAGGCCCAGGAGGACCCGGAGGCCCAGGCGGCCCGAACGGCCCCGATGGACCCTCCACTGGTGGCTACTACCCAGGACAACCAGGAAAGCCTGGATCTCCAGGCTCACCCGGCACTCCAGGAGGACCAGGCGGTTCCGGAGGACCAGGTGGACCAGGTGATAAACATGAATGTTTCTTAACCAAAGAGAAAGCTACTTTGTGGGGCGAATATAAGTAGTAAATTCAAAAAATTATTCGTCACTCTAGAAAATCTCATGCATAATAAACTAGAAAAATTGCTTATTTTAGTATTTATTTTGGGTACACTCATACAACAATATATGTATTTTTTTTTGTATATAAACAAGCGCTTCTCGCCATCCAACTAATTAGTTTGGCGAGTAAAATTGTAAAAAAAAACAAATAGTGTACCTACCTGTTTAATAAACAATAAAAAAATATAAAAAAATGCCATTAAGGCTCCTATCTCAGCAAAAAGTAATTTCAATTTTACGGCAACTTTTATAAAACAGTTGTTTTTCAAACCAGATTCGCAGACAGGACAGACAATTCAGCCGGGACAACCTGGCTATCCAGGCCAACCAGGACAGCCAGGTAAACCAGGACAGCCTGGTTACCCCGGACAGCCAGAAAATCAACAAGGTGGACCCGGACAACCAGGTAAATCGTACTTTACTGCTTTTAATTAAAGCAACATTTCAACTGTGATACTGTGCTTAGCTAGGATTATTTTTTCTTTTCTAACCAGCAGGTGGTAAGAACGCAAAATATAAAACCATTTTTATTTAGAAGGAAGAAAAAAGATGAATTTATTGAACGTACAACATGAAGTAACGTGCCTTATTTGCAGCAACTTAACAAACTCTGCGTCTTTTTGTTTAGGTGTACCAGGAAAGCCCGGACAACCAGGATACCCAGGACAACCAGGCAAACCAGGACAACCTGGATACCCAGGGCAACCAGGACAACCAGGATACCCAGGACAGCCCGGAGAACCTGGCAAACCAGGACAGCCAGGATACCCAGGACAGCCCGGTGAACCTGGCAAACCAGGACAGCCGGGATACCCTGGACAGCCAGGACAACCAGGATACCCAGGACAGCCCGGTGAACCTGGCAAACCAGGACAGCCGGGATACCCTGGGCAGCCAGAACAACCAGGATACCCAGGACAGCCCGGTGAACCTGGCAAACCAGGACAATCAGGATACCCAGGACAGCCAGGGCAACCTGGCCAACAAGGCGGACCAGGGCAACCAGGCAAGCCAGGACAGCCTGGACAACCGGGATACCCTGGACAGCCAAGCCAACCAGGATACCCAGGAAAACCTGGTAATAATAATTCCATTATTTTAAGCATCATTTATTTCTTTACGCATTTTGCTCTAACGTAATTAAAACGTTTTATTAGGGTTAATCGTTTGAAGATTGATTAATTGAAGGTACACAGATATTATGTTTTTGTCTCAAGAACCGGAAGCTCAATAGCAAGCTAGTAGTAATAAGCTAGACTTATTGGTAGGATGTAATTTCTGCATGACCATCAATAATACTTTTTATTTTGTATCTAATCAATCATAATTAATACGACTTTTTCTTTAGGTGAACCAGGCAAACCAGGACAACCCGGTTATCCAGGACAGCCCGGAGAACCTGGACAACCAGGATACCCAGGACAGCCCGGAGAACCAGGCAAACCAGGACAGCAAGGATACCCTGGACAGCCAGGACAACCAGGATACCCAGAACAACCAGGACAACCCGGATACCCAGGACAGCCAAGCCAACCTGGATACCCAGGACAGCCTGGTAATTATACCTGAAGTATTTAAAAAAACACTTCATAAGGTTCACTAGCACCACAAATTTCTCAAGGCATTGTGCTCTCAACGAATTTAAATAATATTTGCCTAATATGCCTAATATACTTCTGCTTCGATCAATCGTTTGAAATGACTGATTATTGAAATACTTTTGGTGCTAAACGATTAGTGTTGCAAAGCGTTCATCTCTAGTCTCTGTTGGTTCCCATCGGTTAGAAATAGAAATAAATCAATTTCCAATCAGTTTCAAATTAGACAGAAAGAGTCTCTAGATAAAAGTGCATTATGTCCGCTTGAATCAACACTGCGAAACATTGAAATGAAATTAACGATCGCCTAAATATTATTGTATAATAATGAATTAGCAGATTCAGTAATGTATAAATCTATGTGAGTAGTTTTTCATTAAAATAAACGATTTTCCTTCTTATTTAGGTAAACCTGGTCAACCCGGACAACCGGGATATCCAGGACAGCCCGGAGAACCAGGCAAACCAGGACAGCCAGGAAAACCCGGTGGACCAGGATACCCCGGACAGCCAGGATACCCAGGCCAGCCCGGAGAACCAGGCAAACCAGGCCAGCCAGGACAACCCGGTGGACCAGGATACCCCGGACAACCAGGACACCCAGGCCAGCCCGGAGAACCAGGCAAACCAGGACAGCCAGGACAACCCGGTGGACCCGGATACCCCGGACAGCCAGGATACCCAGGCCAGCCCGGAGAACCAAGCAAACCAGGCCAGCCAGGACATCCCGGTGGACCAGGATATCCCGGACAACCAGGACACCCAGGCCAGCCCGGAGAACCAGGCAAACCAGGACAGCCAGGACAACCCGGTGGACCAGGATACCCCGGACAGCCAGGATACCCAGGCCAGCCCGGAGAACCAGGCAAACCAGGCCAGCCAGGACAACCCGGTGGACCAGGATACCCCGGACAGCCAGGATACCCAGGACAGCCAGGCAAACCAGGACAACCTGGACAGCCAGGTTACCCCGGCCAACCAGGTAAAACTCACTGACCTTGCCAATTGCTTAGACCTTATCCCAAAAAACGAAAACGTCTCAAAATCATGAATCTAAACATAAGAAGCATAAGTAATTGCAACATGCTGGCGGTTTTAATTTCCTTTTAGCTCAATCGAGAAATTCGTGGGACCTAATCATTCTCACGAAATGCTGGTTACCGCATACCTCCAATCCTCCCGTAGTGAATGGCTATAACTCTTCCTCAAATAACAAAAACATAACACAAAATGAGGGTGTAGTTGTTTACATAGAAAAGGTATACATGTTAATGTTGTCGAACCTGACTTTCATGACGCAAATTGTTTAGCAATACAAATTAATAATGACACCGTTGTTTTAGCTATATATCGGCCGCCATCGTATAACAATATATCAAACTTTCTACAATCCCTTAATGAAATATTAATTAACTATTCTTCTTGTCGAAACATCATTATCATCGGTGACATAAATATGGATATCAGTACTTCTAATCATGATCGAAATGCTGCACCTTACCTCGATCTGATTTCGTTTCACGGCCTGCTTCTGGCTCACGTTATTCTTAAAACTAAATTCCCAGCAAACTTTTTATAGCTCATATAACCCTCAAAGATCATTATACTATTATTCTTTCTTTGAATCATTATTTTCCTAGAAACTTGAAACACATGGTCTCACGGATGGATTTAGTTGGATAACTTTCCGACTTAAATAAAGCAAACTTTCAACCAGTTCTCGAGACATATGATGCAAACATAGCAGCAGACCAACTTGTTCAAATTCTTAAAACTGTAGTAGAGTCAAACACCAAAATAATTACCGTCTCCAAACGGAAAACAATGATTAAACTCTGGATAACCCCAGGTCTCTTGAAATGTAAAAAACAGAGACAATCTAAATAAAAAAACATCCTGACAATCTAAAACTAAAGACAACATACACAAGGTATCGAAACTTTTGCAACAAAATTTAAAACAAAGATATGAAGTGAAAAAGGCGGGTAGGGACAACCGCCGTCTCTGGCAGGTAATAAATAAAGTCACAAATAGATCAAGACCAAAACATCACCAACTGATTTAATAAGCCCGCAGGATCCACCAGTTCATTCCTTAAATAAAATAAACCACTTTTTTGCCAATCTTGGCTCAACCTTAGAAAGTAAAATAACCGCCCAACGGCAGGGTCATGATTAGATTTAGTCAGTAAGAGTCTGACACGCCCTTCCGCTCCACCCAGAGCGGAAGAAGTCATTTGATAATTTCACATCTTTAAAAAAAAAGGGTCATGATTGCCCCCTACTTACCTACCTGCCTTTTCCCATTCCATGGTTATCTTACTCACTGATGAAGGCGAGGTAGCGGATATTATTTCCTCTCTCAAGCGCGAATGCACCGTGAGCTGCGACAATATTTCATAACAATCTTTTACTTCACACACACATGTCTGCAACTTGGCGATAGAGTCTGCTACCTTTCCACTTACGTTTAAAAAAGCACTAATCCATCCCATTCACAAGAGTGAAGACCGACACTGTGTTAATTATAACAGACCAATAGCAATTCTGCCTGCTTTATCAAAAGTTCTGGAACGACTACTGAAATATCTATGTATAATCAAATAACCTGCTGTCCCAGGTCCAGTTCGGTTTTCGTGCAGAGATCTCGACGGCCATGGCGGTGCATGAGCTAACTAACTTTATTGTTTGTAACTTGTATGACCTAGACCTTTTTTTTTTTTTTGATCTCGGGGGGAAATCCTCATGGAAATCCTCCACCCTGGGGCGGGTGGAGGGGTCTGTCAGACTCTTACTGACTAAAACCACCCCGGTGTTCCATCTCCCACCTACGCCGGGGATCGCGGGAACGTATGCGACTTCCGCAATCCCCGGCTGGTGCCGGCCCGCCTCTGCGGGCCACCTCGCGTCGGCGAGGGGAGTGAGGTGTTTAACTCCCCTCGCTACGTCAAAGAGGGGCGCACGGGAACACCACGCGCCGCCACCTCGGGTCCGGATGAGTGGGGGGCGACGGACATCCCCAAGTCCGCCGCCCCTGGACCCAGTTAGGGGGGCCGGAAGAGGGCAGCGTATGCCCTCCTCCGACGCCCGATGCGCCTGCTGCGGGCAGGGAGAGCGGTTGTGATCTCCCTCTCCCTTTCCGCAGCCTCCTTCTGCGCGATAACTGTCTCGCAGAAGGAGACCACCGCGTCCCAGGACTCCTCACCGCCGACCATAGCATGGACTACGGCCGGCAGCGAGAGGTCACCGCCTACAACAGAGATGAGGGCACGGCGCGGCTCCTCCCAAGCTGCACACTCTGCAAGCGTATGCCGTGCCGTGTCCTCCCGACAGTCGACGCAGTGGTGGCATCGAGCGTCCGGCTCCCTGCCTATGCGACACAAGAACCTCCCGAAGCAGCCATGCCCCGAGAGGACCTGCGTCGCACGAAACGACAGGGAGCCGTGCCTTCTCCCGAGCCAGAGGTCGAGCACTGGCCGGATGGCCTCGATGGTGATGAGGCCGGCGGAAGGGCTCGAAAGCCTGTCCCGCCATTCCGCCACCAGGACCTCGCGCAGCTGCGACCGACGCAGCTCCAAGTGTTGCTGCGTCAGTCTTTCGCCGCGCGCCCGCGCGCCCTCGCGCCACCTATGCAGTGACGCGAGCACTTTCGCCTCCAGGTCCCACGGCGGAGATCCGGCCAGTGCGCAAGCCGCCTCGTAGGAGATCGTGCGATATCCGGATGACCTAGACCTAAACCAAGCTAAAACCTTTGATACAGTGTCGGTTCCAATCTTGCTACGTAAGATTGAAAATCAGTTTTCACTGTTCAAAGATTACCTTACTAACCGCACGCAATTTGTTAAAATTGAAAACCACTTCAGTGACACTCTTCCCGTAGCGTTTGGAGTTCCACAAGAAAGCATCCTTGGGCCTACGTTATTTCTGGTGTTTATTAACTACCTCTGCAATCTCTCTCTTCAAAATGGACGCATTATTTCTTTTGCGGATGACACTGTGCTTCTTGCCAGTGCAGACTCATGGGAAGAGGTATATAACTACGCTCAAGTCGGGTTTAATACTAAAAATGGTTGACTGAGAACTAAAATACTCACCTTAAATTTCTATAAAACCTAACATACTCACCTTAAATTACTATATAGCCTTTTCTTTAAAAAACAGCCCGCAGTCATCACTCCAACCTTTCTCAATTCTCGCTCCCACCTGTACATCCCCTCATAACGGTGATTGTTCTTGTTACAAATTGCAGAAAGTCGAGAATATTATGAATTTGGGGGTCACCTTGGATTCTAAATTAAACTTTGCCGTACATATAAATTGTCTCACTAGCAGAATATGGAAATTTATCTTTGTGGTTAAAAATCTTCGGTCTATCCTTAACTCTAAGCAACTACTATCTGTTCATTGTGCGTTGTGCCAATCTCTCGTGACATAGTGCATCACTTCATGGGGTGGAACGTTCAAAACTAACCTTTTAACACTTGAAAGGGCTCAAAGGGCAGTCCTTAAAGTTGCATTATTCCTTCCTTTCCGTCATCCCACTGTAAGAAGTTTATAAGTCGTCTAAAGTCCTGTCAATTCGGCAGCGTTTTATTCCCCATGTTGCTTTGAAACAACGATCTCTTATTCCTTTCATATATACCCATCAAAATTCCGCCAAGAGAAGTAGAAGAAGGAATGTATGCCCACCCAAAACAGTAAAAACCAATTTTGCTCGTAATTTCTTTTTTTTCTTGGCCCATTTCTATACATCAGACTGAATGATTTACCCTCTATTCATACCCTAAAAAAACAACTTTTAAAAGAAAAATAACTGCTTATCACCTTAGATTGTACCCAAATTGAAGATCTGTTCAAAACCATATCCTAACATACTGTTCCCTTTGCAACGCACACACAAATACCCCACACCAAAAAGACTTACTCCACATCACACACATTCACATATATCCTTAATAAATCACTATATTTCACTATTTTAATTTTTGCAAGTCAAGTTATGTATATCTATATATATCTTATCAATATTGCAATATTATAATGTATGGCATTTTTACTTGATTATTAAATGCCAACCAGATCGTCTCCAGTACAACAATAATAATGTAAAACTTTGTTTAGGGAGCCTGGTGACCTGACATACAGGTTTTAAAAAAAACTTAGTTGAGGCACCAGTCTTCCACAAATTATTAATATAATTGTGTCTGTAGACTATTTAACTACTTTCTCTGTTATTTGTGTCAGAAATAAAAAGATAAATAAATTGTTGTAAGTTGATTCCAAAAGTTAACTAGCTTATTACATAGAACTTGATCATAACTGGCGCAACATGCCTTTGGGGAGCACAGGAATGATGTAACGTAATGTTACACAAAAGGTCTGCCTTTTTAAATTTATTAATTCTGTTTCTTTTTTTTAGGTGAACGATTTTATCATAATACGTCTTGTTCCATTAATCCCAAGTTGTGTTGTTTCAGCTTAGCTAGAAAGAAGATGCTAGTTTGCTTTTTATTACATCAACAAAATATGGAATTGATTCTTATCACAATCATCGTGATGTAAATAGAAAGAAAGAAAAATGGCTTCAGGCTTACACTTGTTATTTGGTTTTTCTTCGTTGGTCTTGGGGTTGCAAACGCTACAATTCACAAAACTGATTAGCATCTTTCTTTCTTTTCTTTCTTTCTTTTTGTCTGGCATTTTGCTGAACCGGTCCTATTTTGTGGAACTGTGAGGCATAACATTTACTTGTTATAGAATTATTAAATACTAGCATTTGCCCGCGACTTCGTCTGCGCGGAAAAGTTACTTGGGGCAGACATTTTTATTTTAAGGTGACTAGTATAATTTCAGTCAATGCTACTAAACAGAGAAATAATAGATAGATATATGTAGATAGTTTAAAAAATGTTCGACGTAATTCTTTAAATTGGCATATTTTTTATTTATGAACCGATTGACAAGAAACAAACACTAAATATTAAGTGAAGCTTACCACAATGTGTTAGTGAAAACCACATCTAAATCTGATAAGCCATTTCTGAGATTAGCGTGCACAAACGCACGGACAAAAAGATAAACAGACAAAAATCGTAACAATCATTGTTTTGGGTGCTATTTGCGTTGATAAAGGTCCCAATTATTATTATACTGTTTAGTTTTTAATTTTATTTTATTTTACTGGTTTGTTAGTCTTGTGCGAGTCCCAAATAAACGATTTTCTTTCTTTCTTTCTTTCAATAATATTTTGTTCTCATATATCTTCCATGTACAGACAGCGATCCGTTACATTTTCATTATATGTATATACATAGATGTATAGATAGATAGATGATATTTTTCTTCATTGTGCGTATCGGGGTGTACTAAATAAAAATATTATCTTTATTTCGTTCTTTGATACTAACCTCTATTAGCACACCAGCCACTTTAACACTTTAAGTGAAATACATGCTTGATGTTGCGTAAAATGACAGTTTGAGTTCTTTAAATCTGTTCCTTGTTGTTTAGGTGAACCTGGACAACCTGGATACCCAGGACAACCAGGACAACCCGGATACCCAGGACAACCCGGATACCCAGGACAACCTGGAGAACCTGGCAAACCAGGACAGCCTGGTTACCCAGGACAACCAGGTAAAAAGTCTCAAACAGCACTGTTTGAAGAGACAATGTATTTGCTTTGTACCCCGTATACAAAATGAACCTTAACCCTAGTTTTAATGGTTTTTTTTTTTTTTAATTTGCATTATTAATACTATTTATGGCAGGCCACGCCAGACCAGATATTGAACTTTTATTATAACAGAATTAAAAAAAGTAGCCGTTACGTTGTCATATCCCACTCCATCCATTCCTGTAGTACAATAAGTAACCAGTCGTTAGTTAACCAATATTGAAGTGATTCTTATAACTTAATTTAACATTGGCTTAAATTTTTTTTAAGGTGAGCCAGGACAACCCGGTAAACCAGGTAAACCGGGCCAGCCCGGATACCCAGGCCAGCCAGGACAACCAGGATACCCAGGCCAACCCGGAGAACCAGCATACCCAGGACAGCCTGGAGAACCCGGATACCCAGGACAGCCTGGAGAACCCGGATACCCAGGACAGCCCGGTAAACCAGGACAACCAGGCCAGCCCGGTAAACCAGGACAACCAGGCCAGCCCGGTAAACCAGGACAACCAGGCCAACCAGGACAACCCGGTGGACCAGGATACCCAGTACAGCCTGTAGAACCAGGCAAACCAGGTCAACCAGGATACCCAAGCCAGCCAGGACAACCAGAATACCCAGGACAACCCGGAGAGCCAGGCAAACCAGGTCAGCCAGGGCAACCCGGTGGTCCAGGGTTCCCAGGACAGCCAGGACAACCAGGATACCCAGGCCAACCCGGAGAACCAGGTAAACCAGGACAACCAGGATACCCAGAGCAGCCCGGAAAACCAGGGAAACCAGGCCAGCCAGGATACCCAGGGCAGCCAGGACAACCAGGATACCCAGGACAGCCTGGAGAACCAGGCAAACCAGGCCAGCCAGGGCAACCGGGAGGCCCAGGATACCCAGGACAGCCAGGACAACCAGGATACCCAGGACAACCCGGAGAACCGGGATACCCAGGACAGCCAGGAAAACCAGGCCAACCAGGATACCCAGGCCAGCCAGGACAACCAGGATACCCAGGCCAACCAGGATACCCAGGCCAGCCAGGACAACCAGGATACCCAGGCCAACCCGGAGTACCAGGCAAACCAGACCAGCCCGGATATCCTGGACAGTCAGGACAACCAGGATACCCAGGACAGCCCGGAGAACCAGGCCAACCCGGTGAACCAGGCAAACCAGGCCAACCCGGATACCCAGGACAGCCAGGACAACCAGGATACCCAGGACAGCCCGGAGAACCAGGACAACCCGGTGGACCAGGATACCCAGGCCAACCCGGTGAACCAGGCAAACCAGGCCAACCCGGATACCCGGGACAGCCAGGACAACCAGGATACCCAGGCCAACCCGGAGAACCAGGCAAACCAGGTCAGCCAGGATACCCAGGACAGCCGGGACAACCGGGATACCCGGGACAGCCCGGACAACCAGGATACCCAGGCCAACCCGAAAAACCAGGTAAAAATTAAATATAGTCTCAAAGTCTCTCTTAAAATATTACATTTCACTTTTAATCAAATCTAGACCGGCCAAAGAAGATACCACCTATATTGTACATTCCAGTACAATTTTACAACTTACATTAATTAATATTAAAACAGCATTTGACCGTGGTCCAAGTTGTTGTTTAGAAACAGTCGAAACTGACCCATAGTATTTTGTATTTTTTCTCAAAAGTATTAGACACTGTAAAGCGATTCTTGCTTTTTAAAATATCTATACTAATCTATCTATACTTATAATAAAGCTGAAGAGGTTGTTTGTTTGAATGCGCTTATCTTTGGAACTACTACGGGGAAGAGAAAAAACGGGATATAAGCGTACGAAGTCGCTGGCAAAAGCTAGTTATATCAAAATATCTTTTAATTTTACTCAAGGCGAAGTTTGTCTTATTATTTGTTCTTTCTCAGGACAACCCGGTGGTCCAAGCCAGACCGGAGAGCCAGGCAAACCAGGACAGCCAGGGTACCCAGGACAACCAGGACAACCAGGATACCCAGGACAGCCCGGAGAACCAGGCAAACCAGGCCAGCCAGGGCAAGCAGGGGGCCCAGGACACCCAGGACAGCCAGGACAACCAGGATACCCAGGACAGCCAGGACAACCAGGATACCCAGGACAACCCGGAGAACCGGGATACCCAGGACAGCCAGGAAAACCAGGCCAACCAGGATACCCAGGCCAGCCAGGACAACCAGGATACCCAGGCCAACCAGGATACCCAGGCCAGCCAGGACAACCAGGATACCCAGGCCAACCCGGAGTACCAGGCAAACCAGACCAGCCCGGATATCCTGGACAGTCAGGACAACCAGGATACCCAGGACAGCCCGGAGAACCAGGCCAACCCGGTGAACCAGGCAAACCAGGCCAACCAGGATACCCAGGACAGCCAGGACAACCAGGATACCCAGGACAACCCGGAGAACCGGGATACCCAGGACAGCCAGGAAAACCAGGCCAACCAGGATACCCAGGCCAGCCAGGACAACCAGGATACCCAGGCCAACCCGGAGTACCAGGCAAACCAGACCAGCCCGGATATCCTGGACAGTCAGGACAACCAGGATACCCAGGACAGCCCGGAGAACCAGGCCAACCCGGTGAACCAGGCAAACCAGGCCAACCAGGATACCCAGGACAGCCAGGACAACCAGGATACCCAGGACAACCCGGAGAACCGGGATACCCAGGACAGCCAGGAAAACCAGGCCAACCAGGATACCCAGGCCAGCCAGGACAACCAGGATACCCAGGCCAACCAGGATACCCAGGCCAGCCAGGACAACCAGGATACCCAGGCCAACCCGGAGTACCAGGCAAACCAGACCAGCCCGGATATCCTGGACAGTCAGGACAACCAGGATACCCAGGACAGCCCGGAGAACCAGGCCAACCCGGTGAACCAGGCAAACCAGGCCAACCAGGATACCCAGGACAGCCAGGACAACCAGGATACCCAGGACAGCCCGGAGAACCAGGACAACCCGGTGGACCAGGATACCCAGGCCAACCCGGTGAACCAGGCAAACCAGGCCAACCCGGATACCCGGGACAGCCAGGACAACCAGGATACCCAGGCCAACCCGGAGAACCAGGCAAACCAGGTCAGCCAGGATACCCAGGACAGCCGGGACAACCGGGATACCCGGGACAGCCCGGACAACCAGGATACCCAGGCCAACCCGAAAAACCAGGTAAAAATTAAATATAGTCTCAAAGTCTCTCTTAAAATATTACATTTCACTTTTAATCAAATCTAGACCGGCCAAAGAAGATACCACCTATATTGTACATTCCAGTACAATTTTACAACTTACATTAATTAATATTAAAACAGCATTTGACCGTGGTCCAAGTTGTTGTTTAGAAACAGTCGAAACTGACCCATAGTATTTTGTATTTTTTCTCAAAAGTATTAGACACTGTAAAGCGATTCTTGCTTTTTAAAATATCTATACTAATCTATCTATACTTATAATAAAGCTGAAGAGGTTGTTTGTTTGAATGCGCTTATCTTTGGAACTACTACGGGGAAGAGAAAAAACGGGATATAAGCGTACGAAGTCGCTGGCAAAAGCTAGTTATATCAAAATATCTTTTAATTTTACTCAAGGCGAAGTTTGTCTTATTATTTGTTCTTTCTCAGGACAACCCGGTGGTCCAAGCCAGACCGGAGAGCCAGGCAAACCAGGACAGCCAGGGTACCCAGGACAACCAGGACAACCAGGATACCCAGGACAGCCCGGAGAACCAGGCAAACCAGGCCAGCCAGGGCAAGCAGGGGGCCCAGGACACCCAGGACAGCCAGGACAACCAGGATACCCAGGACAGCCAGGAAAACCAGGATACCCAGGACAACCCGGAGAACCGGGAAAACCAGGACAACCAGGATACCCAGGCCAACCCGGAGTACCAGGCAAACCAGGCCAACCCGGATACCCTGGACAGCCAGGACAACCAGGATACCCAGGACAGCCCGGAGAACCAGGCAAACCGGGTCAGCCAGGACAACCCGGTGGACCAGGATACCCAGGCCAACCCGGTGAACCAGGCAAACCAGGCCAACCCGGATACCCAGGACAGCCAGGACAACCAGGATACCCAGGCCAACCCGGAGAACCAGGCAAACCAGGTCAGCCAGGATACCCAGGACAACCAGGATACCCAGGACAGCCCGGAGAACCAGGCAAACCAGGTCAGCCAGGACAACCTGGTGGACCAGGATACCCAGGACAACCCGGTGAACCTGGCAAACCAGGCCAACCCGGATACCCAGGACAGCCAGGACAACCAGGATACCCAGGCAAACCCGGAGAACCAGGCAAACCAGGTCAGCCAGGATACCCAGGACAACCAGGATACCCAGGACAGCCAGGACAACCAGGATACCCAGGCCAACCCGGAGAACCAGGCAAACCAGGTCAGCCAGGATACCCAGGACAGCCAGGACAACCGGGATACCCGGGACAGCCAGGACAACCAGGATACCCAGGCCAACCCGGAAAACCAGGTAAAGATTAAATATTCTCGAAGTCTCGTTGTCTCTCTTAAAATATTACATTTCAAAGTCAAAGTCAATTAATTTATTTCAACTAGACCGTTAAAAGGCTAAAAAAGTAGTAAAATATAAGTGACTCTAGTTGTCCATTCACAAAAAGTAGATTCGTATGGAAAAGAACGGACAAGAAACTCCATAGTTACTCTTTTCAAATATAAGTTTCACAATATTTTGTATATATAGGCACATTGATCAATTGACTATATTATGTAAGCAAAATGCACCCAACATTACACTAATATACAGCACACACTTATATGTATACTAATAGGTACAACAAAGCAATACCAGCAGAGTCGAATAAATGTTTTCTATTCTATTCTATTCTATTCAGAGATAAAATTAAGTTTGCTAGCAAGGGACATGGTACTCTCTTTAAATCAAATCCAGACAGGGTCAAAGAAGGTACCACCTGTACCGCACATTCCAGTAGTATGAATTTTACAACTTACATTTAATATTAAAACAGCATTTGACCGTGGTCCAAGTTGTTGTTTAAAAACAGTCGAAACTTGCCCATAGTATTTCGTATTTTTTCTCAAAAGTAATAGATACTGTAAAGCGATTCTTGCTTTTCAAAATATCTGTACTTATAATAAAGCTGAAGAGTTTGTTTGTTTGAACGCGCTTATCTCTGGAACAACTACGGGAAAGTGAAAAAACGGGATATACGCGTACGAAGTCGCGGGCAAAAACTAGTAATATCAAAATAACTTTTAATTTTACTCAAGGAGAAGTTTGTCTAATTATTTGTTCTTTCTCAGGACAACCCGGTGGTCCAAGCCAGCCAGGTGGAGAGCCAGGCAAACCAGGACAGCCAGGATACCCAGGACAACCAGGACAACCAGGATACCCAGGACAGCCCGGACAGCCAGGACAGCCTGGAGAACCAGGCTACCCAGGACAACCCGGAGAACCAGGATACCCAGGCCAACCTGGTAAACCAGGACAACCAGGCCAACCAGGAAAACCAGGTAACAATTTAGTCAATTCGTAATCTCAAACTCTACCTACCAGATTAACGATTCACGTTTAAATTATACTCAAATTCGGTCAAAGATTGCAAAACAAGAGAAAATGCCTTCTTTGACCCAATTTGGGTTTTCTTTCCAGTGGTATGAATTATACAAATTCCATTTAATAGTAAAACAACTTTTATTTCGGCCCACATCGTGAATTAGAAATAGTCAAAATTGTCGTGTTTGTAATTTTATAGCAATTCGTCCTAAAAACGAGAGAGATGTTTTTTTTTTCAAGGCGTGGTAGGTCAGCCAGGCCAGCCCGGAAACCCAGGTCAGCCAGGACAACCCGGTGGTCCAGGCCAGCCCGGACAACCCGGACAACCAGGATACCCAGGACAGCCCGGAGAACCAGGTAAACCAGGCCAGCCAGGATACCCAGCCCAGCCAGGACAACCAGGATACCCAGGTGAACCAGGCCAACCTGGATACCCAGGACAGCCAGGACAACCCGGACAGCCAGGATACCCAGGACAACCAGGCCAGCCCGGACAGCCAGGATACCCAGGACAACCTGGCCAGCCCGGACAACCTGGTCAACCTGGATACCCAGGACAGCCAGGACAACCAGGATACCCAGGACAGCCCGGAGAACCAGGCAAACCAGGCCAGACAGGACAACCCGGTGGACCAGGATACCCTGGACAGCCCGGACAACCAGGATACCCAGGACAGCCCGGACAACCAGGATACCCAGGACAGCCAGGTAAAAAATTAAGTCTCCTCGTACTCTCTCTAAAAATAATTAAGATTCGCTTTTATACCTAGCCCACATTATGTCGAAGAAGATATCACGTACTCTGTACATTCCAGTAGTGTGAATTGTAAATATTCTATTTAAAACAACATTTGTGTCAGTAAGGTTCAGTCAAAACTGACCCGTTTTTAATATAAACGTAGAGTACATTAAAATTTTAATTGAAATAGTATTAAAACATAATTTTCAAGTCCAAGTATCAGAAAGAAAGAAAGAAAAATGTTTATTTGGGACTCACACAAGACACNAAATAATTAAGATTCGCTTTTATACCTAGCCCACATTATGTCGAAGAAGATATCACGTACTCTGTACATTCCAGTAGTGTGAATTGTAAATATTCTATTTAAAACAACATTTGTGTCAGTAAGGTTCAGTCAAAACTGACCCGTTTTTAATATAAACGTAGAGTACATTAAAATTTTAATTGAAATAGTATTAAAACATAATTTTCAAGTCCAAGTATCAGAAAGAAAGAAAGAAAAATGTTTATTTGGGACTCGCACAAGACAAACAAACCAGTAAAATAAAATTAATAACTAAACAGTATAATAAAATAATTATCTGTGCGAGGCCAAAATGGTCCCTATCTCAGCTTATGCTGCGATATCTAAAAAATAAATAACGCAGCGCTGGTATTCTGATAGGGCCAGTCAGTGGTGCCACGGATACACTCAGGGAGCATATATAAAAGAAATATACAAATAAAATCAAGCTTTTCACTGTCTTATTTTTTTTATTATTTCTTTCTCAGGACAACCCGGTGGTCCAGGCCAGCCCGGAGAGCCAGGCAAACCAGGATACCCAGATCAACCCAGTAAACCAGGACAACCAGGCCAGCCAGAACAGCCCGGACAACCAGGATACCCAGGCCAACCCGATAAACCAGGATACCCAGGCCAACCCGATAAACCAGGACAACCAGGCCAACCCGGATACCCAGGACAGCCAGGTCAACCAGGTGGTCCAGGACAGCCCGGACAACCAGGATACCCAGGTGAACCAGGCCAATCTGGATACCCAGGACAACCAGGCCAGCCCGGACAACCAGGATACCCAGGCCAACCCGGTAAGCCAGGACAACCAGGCCAACCCGGATACCCTGGACAGCCAGGTCATCCAGGTGGTCCCGGACAGCCCGGACAACCAGGATACCCAGGTGAACCAGGCCAACCTGGATACCCAGGACAGCCAGGATACCCAGGACAGCCAGGATACCCAGGACAATACCCAGGTATGTTTAATTTTCCAGTAACTTATCATCGATAACATTTTACTGTGTTTCACAGAAGAGAGTAACCTATATCTAATAAATTATTCGAAAGTAATATGCATAAAGTATTATCAAAAAAAAAGAACGAAAGAAGACAATTGAAACAGTACAAACTAATCATTTGTCTTCTTTTTATAGATTCTGAAGGGTCACCATCGGGCACTGGAGTCCAGCCACCTGCAACTGTGCCATCCGGTCAAGCACCACCATTCCCCATCTACGTCATTCCGTACCCGCTGCCTATCGTTCCTAGTCCGGCGTCATGCCCCTGCTATCTGTTGAAACCCGGACAGAACGACACAACTCAGGGACAGCCAGGACAGGCTCCCCAGGCAACAGGCCCGCCACATTATCATCAACAAAACCAGCCGCAGTACCCACCATACGGCATCATTGGATTCGTTCCCGTGGTATTCGTACCATACTGCCCAGGAAACGGCTCCGGCATGAACAGCGCCCAACAAAACTTCCCGAATGCAGTACCGGTGCAGTACAACTGCGCACAATGCCAGGCCAACAGAGACATTTACCAGTACTTCGGTAGACTCAACAGAGGACGGAGCTCAGGCAAAGATTACTTCAAAGATCTCAAAGAAATCAAATCTCTTTCTGAATTAGATGACCTTCTAAGAAACCAAATCAAACCTTTAAAGAAGAGTATACGCACTATTGCTGCCCATCCACGAATTCTTGACGAAACGAACGAAAAGAATGAAAAAAAGAAAGATGTGAATGAGGAAGAAACTAAAATTGAAAACAAAAACAAAACCAGTACTAAGGTCAAGAAAAACTAAGTAGGAACTTAACTCTAACGAGGTTGGTTGGTATTCGGTTGTATGCCAAGATTGTTTGTAAAAATGTTTGGATCCATACGACTGAAATAATTTTGAGACTGTCCGATGATATAAATTCTTGGACGATTTCAAAATTTGGAAGATGACGTACAGTACAATATTTATTACCCACAAATATATACGTCATTATTTCATAGGATTATAGTAAATTGTATGATATTAAAATATATGCTAGTATTTTATTATTTCATGATACGCTTCTGTATGTAATATTTACAAATTAAAATTTTCAATTCAATGTTGCCATTTATGTTGTTAATTGAATTTCATCATTAGCGCCATCATTTATGCGAACTGTGAAGAAATAATAAATTATATTTTCAAATAATCAACTTGTCGTTTCAATCAATCTCTATCTATCTATCTAATCTTTTTAAACTGCCCTTTTGGTCGAGTGGTTAGTGACCCTGACTGCTAAACCGGAGGTCGTGGGTTCGATTCCCACCCAGGACAAATCTTTGTGTGATCAGCATGATCATTTATTCCGTGTCTGGGTGTAATTTGTATATAATATGTATGTATTTAGAAATATATAAGTATGTTTATCAGTTGTCTGGTTGCCATAGTACAGGCTCTGCCTAGTTTGGGATCGGATGACCGTGTGTGAGTTGTCCCAGGATATTATTATTATTATATCGATACCAGAAATATAAATTAACGTAAGGGATATTTTGGCATTTTGCGTAAATGAACCTTACGTTAATTGTTGTAGGGGTATTTTGGCATTTTGGGTAAATGTCCCTTACGTTAATTGATACTTCTGGTATCGATATTATTATAAACGCTCTTGGATTGCCGCGAATGCGTTGAAGCAAATGCATTAACATTGCCGCACACTCTGCTATATCATTGTTGAGGTTCTCTAGTTCAGCTAAAATTGAATGAATCAAAATGAGGAAATACTTATGTCACCGGATAGTTGCGCCTAACACCACTATTTGGGCGGAAAATATAAAATTGAACGGAAATCCCTAGACGCAGGGTGCTGATTTAAGACGTTCGGTGCGGTATCGGGTTGATTATAACACGTTAATTAGTAGAATTCAGATGCCATCTTTCCTCCGGTGCGTGGTAAAAATTATTGTGCTAACCGCTGGTGAGGGACAGATATATTTAGACTCCCAATGAATATGAATGAGACGGCTAGTGTTTTGGAATTGCCGCGTTAAAGAGATAATATTGGTACGAAAAAATGACGACTGAAGCAATTTTTGTTAGGTCTAGTGCGTTTATCGGTTCTAAACCCGATACCCGATGACTCGATAGCCGCACTAGATCACATGCTAGTTGAGCTACCGAGTCCGTGTGGTGGAATGGCGGGACAGGCTTTCGAGCCCTACCGCCGGCCTCATCACCATCGAGGCCATCCGACCAGTGCTCGACCTCTGGCTCGGGAGAAGGCACGGCTCCCTGTCGTTTCGTGCGACGCAGGTCCTCTCGGGGCATGGCTGCTTCGGGAGGTTCTTGTGTCGCATAGGCAGGGAGCCGTACGCTCGATGCCACCACTGCGTCGACTGTCGGGAGGACACGGCACGGCATACGCTGGCAGAGTGTGCAGCTTGGGAGGAGCCGCGCCGTGCCCTCATTTCTGTTGTAGGCGGTGACCTCTCGCTGCCGGCTGTAGTTCTTGCTATGGTCGGCGGTGAGGAGTCCTGGGACGCGGTGGTCTCCTTCTGCTAGACAGTCATCGCGCAGAAGGAGGCTGCGGAAAGGGAGAGGGAGATCACAACCGCTCTCCCTGCCCGCAGCAGGCGCATCGGGCGTCGGAGGAGGGCATACGCTGCCCTCTTCCGGCCCCCCTAACTGGGTCCAGGGGCGGCGGACTTGGGGATGTCCGTCGCCCCCCATTCATCCGGACCCGAGGTGGCGGCGCGNAAAAAAAAAAAAAAAAAAAAAAAAGTGTAGTCCGTGTGTTGAGATGAGTTTTTATACAAATGAGAAGAGAAAGTGAATGGAACATGAGGCGATCCAGGAAAATGTTGTTTAAGTCATGTGAGGGTGGAATGCCAACGATAATTGAAGTAAACGAAGGTTCTCCAAGACAAATAATATTAATAAATATATTGGTAAGCGAACCCAATATAATTGGGAAAAGGCTAGGCAGATGATGATGGTAAGCGAAATTCTGATAATATACATATATACTAGCCCGTCAACTGGTCACACATTACAAGTCCTACGAATTAAAGTTTAAAAGTCGAGAATGCTACAATGAAAATCATACGTCTAGTATTACTGTAGATATAATTTATTTTTATATGCAATCAACAAATCTGAAAAATGTATTTTATCAACATTTTGTCGGTACCTATCGATATTTTTTTTTATCATACACAACACTAAAAATGTATCGACACTTTTAATAACCAGTGCCGATAACGGGTCGTTAAGATCCGACAGACAATCCCTTTAATTACAAACCAACCATTCAGTACCTACGATTTCAGCCTTAATTGAGTGTTTATTTGTCAACATATTTACATAATAACTTGAATAAAATATTATTATTATTATTATATTATATTTCTATAAAGGAATTGCGACAACTCACACACGGTCATCCGATCCCAAACTAGGCAGAGCCTGTACTATGGCTATGTAACCAGATAACTGATAAACATACTTATATATTTCTAAATACAATACATATTATAGACAAATTACACCCAGACACAGAACAAATGATCATGCTTTTCACACAAAGATTTGTCCCGGGTGGGAATCGAACCCACGACCTCCGACTCCGGTTTAGCAGTCAGGGTCACTAACCACTCGACCAACAGACCAGTCATACAGGCCAATATGCTTTAATCATTAAACCTATAAAGAAAGTCCTCCTAAACAGATTGAAGTCGAACGGATCTTTTCGACCCAGCAACATCGTGCTTCGGATATAATAGACTGACTAACGCAGTGAACGTGTTAATATAGTCGACTGTATGGGGGTCCGGGGTTTGAAAAGAGTATGTAGGTATGATGTACATGACCTTGCAAATGCTATTCGAATTAGAACGACGAAATTATGAAATTGGACAAAAGGAAGCTGGTAGGACGTGTGCAGCACTAACCTGTCGATTCACCGTCACTAATGTACCTACTCAACGTCGGCAGAAGTTCGTGTCCTGCAGCAGGGCAAGGCGGTACCCACTTTTTGACATACTGACGTGTTCACCACATGCCACATACTTTTTCTTCGTGTTTTAGACGATAGACCTCATATTGTATTGTACGCGGCACTCGTGTCAGTTCGCAACAGAAAAAGAAAGGAAGAATAAATAGAGGATTTTCCACTTATGCTACGCTCCTTACACTGGTCGATCTTCTTTCCACAGTCACGTCGTCTGCTACGACAAGGACGGTGATAATCCAAGTCTACATGTGAGGAAGGGATGGGAGATGATAGTATGAAAGCATTTGCAAGTAATTAATTATACTTCTACTCTACAGTAAATATTTATAAAGCATACGAAATCAAACACAGGATACTTGCAAACTCTCGATAAATTGTCAACTGAACATTTGGTTTACTTTTTTATTACCAAAATTTGATAGTCTATAATCTCTCGAAGTCATTCCGAGAAGTTGTAACGACATAAACTGTCGTCATGTTGGGTCGCAAACATAACATCAGTTTAGTTTTTAAGGCACATTCAATATCGTTCAAAAACGTTTTTAACGAATTATACCTACCGTTCAAAAAAAATCATATCCTTCCACTTTAAGAAAGGTGAAAAATATCTTGTGTTTCTTTTCAAAATTGCCAATGGAACAAGTGGTGTTACCGAGTTGTTACACAAAATCGGGCTGCGAGTGCCGCCTGCGTTCTTACGTAACCTCATTTATTGTACACCCCAGTGGTAGCCACTACGTACAGACGGAACTCGTATATGGTAAGAGCGAGTCGTATGTACAATGAAACCTGCCGGGAAGCTGATATCGACGTTTTCAATACCAGCCTAGCGTTGCTAATTTGAAGAAAATGTTAAGTAATAGCTTCTTCGAGCATAAATAGTTATTTACAAGCTATTATTTGTTTTTTTTTTCTGTTTTGTGTTATATCTATAGTTTTCTTTTTTGTCAATTTTCTGTTTCAAGTGATAGATACATGTAGAAACTTGTAATTGCCCATATTTTGTTTAAACTTTTACTTACTGTATTTGTTTAGCTGTAAGTTTTCCTAAAATAAAAAAATAAAATAAGTTATTGGTAATATCCGCTGTGACGGACACGAATTTTCCCAACTGTGGGCAACTCAGGATTTATTTTTACGTTTTTTCGGAGCTCTTTAGCCTTACAATAATTAAATTTATGTATTTCTTACTTTTTTTTCGTTGCCAAATTAAGGTTTAATCTAAACTAATATTATAAAGAGAAGGATTAGTTTGTTTGTTTGTTTGTTACGATTTGGCTCAATAGCTACTGAAACGATTTCAAAAGATCTTTCATCGTTAAAAAGCTACGTCTTCACGGAGTAACATAGGCTTTATTTAATTCCAGTAATAATTAGGGTTCCCTACTAAAACTTAAATTATGTAACCCAAGGAGTATTTTTTTTTTTCATAAAATGTCTTTCATCGCATGCGCTGCGAAAACTATTGATGATACATAAAAATAATGTTCTACATAATTTAAGTACTCATTATCACCTAGAAAAAAGTCCGCGAGGCTAAACGTCTAACTATTATGGTTAAGTCAAAATTATCGCTTTTTGTTATTTTTTTTTAAATGGTTTGATAATTAAGGTTGATTATGTACATGTAAATAACACTTTAAATTATTCAAATCGGACCTTTCGTTTCTAAGTTACGACGGGTATAAAAATGCTCTAAGTAAGAAAAATTCGATCAAGGTGAAACACGGCCATTAATGATTTGGATATTTGGATTTTTCGAAAATAAACCCCTTAAAATCCCGAAAAGGAGTGATGAAGTTTCTAGGGGAGGACATTATTGCTTACTTAAATTTACGTGGGAATTGGTATGAACAAACTAAACTTGGGATAATTGAAACAGATGTAACAATTTTTGCAAAATCAACCCCTGACGAGGTGAACGGGGTGGATAGTTGCGCTAATCCAGAGACCACATATTCAGCAGCAGAAATGGCTGGGTAATGAATGAAAATCGTTTTGCTTGTCGAATTGAGCGGGCGTTGAAGTTTGTGGAGTATCTACTAAAGCACGGAAATATATCATTCGACCATATCACGAATAATATTTGTATAGAAATACTAGTCTACACATATTCACATTACCATACTTTCATTCAAATTCAGTGTCCACGCTCGGTGCTAAACGTGTTACCGGTTCAATGAACAGATTTGGGACTATAATCGCTTTAGAATACATTGCCGAATAAAAATCATTTGTATAGAAATCCCCTTATCGCACGTTTCGCATAAGTATATGCATGTAAGTAGTGAATTACCTACGTATCATGCATTGTACACCACAACAGCCGTGACTCCAATGCGTCGTCACGGGTCACTGCGACGCTCTAGACATTATCCTACAGCTCACAGGGCTTCCATACAACTCAGAATACGTAATCCAGCAAGTTATATGCATAAATAATATAGGTGTTTTTAGGTATGCATGTAGAAGAACTTTTGAACACTTTTTAATAGAATATCCTGCTACAATTTTCTTGCCAAAGTTGAATAAAACAATCTGACAATTTAAAACTTCATGATGTAGCCGACCATTTCATGAAATGGAAAATATCCGCTGCCTACATCATGATATGGTCTTTAATGATAAGTCGTTTAATGATATGAACAGCTACACACGGCTACTTGATATAGTCAAACATTAGTGATCATATCGTAAAATAGTTACATTATGGGTGGCCAGTAGGTACAGGTTATGTTAGAAGAGGATCTGAAAGAACCCGTCATTCTCTTCGTAGTTTTTTCTTTTAACCACCCAGAATTAGGAGCCCTGCGGAGTGGAGCTCCGTCGACCGGGCCGACTAAGGTTTTGAAGTTGTAATTTCATTATGTGGCCTGATATTTCAGGAAATGGCCAAACGTGGATTGATATAACAATATTTGTAGTTAAGTTATCGATGGCCATTTCAGGAAATAAAACCATTTAATGAAGTTTTCGGACACATCATGAAATGGCCAATTCTATAATGTGGCCATGACAGATATATTTTCACTTTTGGCATACGCCGTTTTAAGTAGGTAGGCAGTTTTATTTTTTAATTTATTACGCTCATTAGCAAGGAGGCTCCTCTGACATGAACTGAACTAATCATAAGACGAAAAATTATGCCTTGTGTGGTGTCGGGAATGCTACAGGAACATGTCATACGACGTTGGTCGGCTAGTGAATACCAAGCTTTACGCTGCTAGACCGCGCTGAGTGCCGTCCTTGTTCTCAAGTGTATGAATGAACTACCTGAATGCAAAACAGACTTCGCCTTTTTCATCTTATGGTTGCATCGAGACTCCTTAGCTAATAAATGGGTGTCATCTTGAATTAAATGATAATGAGTTGATGGTTCGTATTGGTTACTATTGGTGTCTTATTCGTTACCATTCGTATAACCATGATAATTATTACTTTTCGATACAAAGCGGATGTATTAAAAATGAGAATAAATTGTATTAAGTAAACTGATAAGTACTATATATTATGTATTGTGTAAAGCTTAGACACCCTTTCAGAATTTTCACAAAGAAATCCAGACTTCAATACCTCATAGCAGGGAATGTACAGTCAATATTTAACAAACACCCAAAGCGCCAACATAAACTAGGAACTTCGCCAAGAATTCATTGTTAGCCACACCAGACCAAAACAGTTTTACTGAACAAACCAAGACAGTTTTACTAAACAATAAGATTTACATTCTCACTACTATGGCGCAATCTCAAAAATTTCATAGGTACCTACATTGAAAAAATTGATGGCGTAAATACGACAATCTTGTATTTTTTGAGGCAAGGCCATTACAATATTATGTGAGTCATGTCCTTGGCCGAGACCACCATACTAAATCATCAGCCATACTGTTTTTAACTTTATACTTGCATAGCCACCGTAATTGTCACACAAATTGTACAAAAACAACCATTTTGAAGAATTCATGACAACATTATAATGGTTTCTGTAAGTAGTTGAATATTAATATCTCTAAGTTCCTCGAATACATATACATACGCGGAAGGTATTTCTAAATAATGGTACACTCCACTACATATGTACACTCATGTCATGATTATCATCATCAAATGAGATCTTTACGGGAGAGCTGCTAAACATTTCTAAGATGGATTAATTGGAGGGAAAAATTATATGAAAAAAATTGTATTTATTTTTAATAAAACATTTTAAATTTCCTTTTATTTAAAATCTTATCTGAATGTTCTCAAATTCTTATCAGTGCACGGAGAGTGAGAGAAATGGTGCTCAGCTACCCGTGTCAAAAACATAGTGTAACGCCATTTTGATATTTGCACTTCATCAGAAACAGGTTCCAGACAATAATTAGGGTTCTGAACATCAGTAAAAAACAGAACCCTTATTTAGTCTACTAAGGCCCACTTGCATAAACCAGCGTTATCTTTTAACTCCCACTTACGTAGTTCTAACCCGAGGCAATTATGTAAGAAATATTTGTTAGAAGAAAACTCTGATTTGTGCAAGTGGAATATTTTCAGCTTTTTTGGTTCAAAGGAACTTTAAGAGTAAAAGCTTGCAGTTGGATAAAACTAGGTACGTGAGGTAACTTGTCCTGAGACTGCTTAGGAGACCCTTGTAAGACAGTTCGTATTGTATCAAATGCACTAGGTAGATTAAAAAAAACAAAAGCTAGTATATGTAAGGCATATGGCTTTTATATATATAGTTATTGTCCTTATTGTACAAGAGTTCAGTTTTTGAATAAAATATAGAATTCACACGATTTGTCTGTTTTTATACAACCAGGAAATTATCTTACCTATAACACCGATTGCCAGTCAGAAGGATGACAAATGACATAATGGCTCTCTATTACGTATTGTAACTAACTTGTTAGAGCTAGATAAATGTCTAATTATACCTAATTGTTCCCAGAGCATTGCTTCCATTTAGAACTAACTATGACTGTAATGGTACTTATTCTTACTAAGAGCTGAACGCGGATGACTAATCTATGAGTACCATCATTTCGAAATAGCGTTTATGGCTTAAACTTTATGTGACACAAGAAAAAGGTTTTCCCCACCCAACCCAACGAACAACACTGTTTTAAGTACATCATTGGGTACATAATTCTTAACCCCAAATGTAAGGCCGCGTCGGTACTCAAAATTAAAACAAGTTAACTTGTTCAGGCAGTGAGGTAAAGATGATTAGACGCAATACTGACGATGGTATCTACTTAGACAAGCGATGACGCATAGTTGAAAAAGGTGTGTGTCCAACGAAGGGATGAGTGCAACCTTGGTGAGACGACCTCCAACCCAGCCAGTCAAGCGTGAGAGTACATCAACTCACATACACATTTCACCAATTATTTATGTTGATTATAATAATTTATGCTCAGTTTTGAGCTATGCTAGTAATGAATGGAGTTGTTGTATGTTGTTGATATGATGTTGATGAACTAGTTACTAAAAGAAAAGAAGTCACTGTAGGTAAAGGTAGATACTTAAATTAAGGGACTTTATGGATGTCACCGCAAAAGTTGCCGACTCTGTAAGATTTTAATAAATCCTTATTAGATTACAATTTCTCAATATACCTATTATGAAATAAAAATCGTTTTGTACTTACCTATACAATTTTTTTTAAATTTAATCATATCCAAATTCAATAGTGTCCAACATATCCGTCCGTTTCTTATTAAGAATAAATAGTTTACAGTTTCACGCGATATTTTACAATCTTACGGAGTTTGCCATTTTCCGGTGACATAGGTATAAATGAATATAAGTTCTGGGCATCGATAACTTAATCGAATTTCAATGACGAGTGTTTTATCGAAAATTCTCCATAATATACAAATATATTTTTTGTTGTTTTCAATTTTTTTTGGGTAAGGTACCTACCTACACAATTTATAGTTATACTCTATCCGTTTAGGTAGTTAACTAAAGGTAAACAATCTTGATGTGTCTTTTTACACAAATTCATATTAAACAAATAAACTACTTTTCAAACTTATGGTTCAATTGATTTAGTATTCGTTACTGTTGTATTTACTTTGGTTTTTACTTGCATTTTATTTTTAAACTGAGTTTTTAAGTAAAAAGTTACATCAAGATTGTTTACCTTTAGTTAACTACCTAAACGGATAGTGTTATAGCTGTTCTTACCTACTATTTAAGTACCTAATATGAAAGTATCATGGAGATTCATGTAAAAGTTGTTTTTTTTTTAAAGAAAACATACAAATTTAAGGCCGAGCGTACTATACATCAAAAAATAGCGGACAGTCGACAAATGGTAGGTAATGCTGCCACTGTAGGTATAACCAGAATCGAATACATAACCAGCGCTCGGCAGCAGCTGAGCCTGCAATCACCCGACCAATGAGACTTAAATATTTTGAAGAAAAGAGGATTCCATAACACCAGAACTTCCTAGGATAATTTTTGCTAACAGGGAACTTTACATTTCATAAAAATACTACAATTTAATTCATAAAATTCCGTAAGTAGGTACTATAATTTTATAAGATAGGTACCTACACGAACTTGACAAAATAAATATTAAGTAATACGTCGCCATTGTCCATTCCGTGGTACCGATGCGAATATTCACCTTCAGGGTTAGTGGCAGAGCTTCCGCATATTGTCGAGCATGCAGTTTGGGAGCACACTACTCCTGGGAGAATAAAGGTATCATTATTTATGTTTAGCGATTATGATTGTGTTACGTTTACGAGCGTAGGTATGCGTCATAGAGTCTTCTTGGCAGAAGGACGAGCTGCCTACAAACGGACTCATTACCTCCCCGGTGAGCATTGTCAGTGACAAGACAAAAACTCCCACGGTTTATAAAGGTTGGAACGTACGCACACCGACACAGAGCGCATCTCCACCTGTCACGTACTACCTGTGTCTGTGATTTACTCTAAACTGTTCGTGAAATTCAAATCAAGAATTGTTTTTCCTGAAAATAAAATTGCTACCGTAAGTATTTGTATACTTTAATATTCGTATTGTTTTTTTTTTTGAAATTTTAGGAATAAGGATTGCCTTTTTAAAGCATGCATAACTTATCTATGATAGATACCTATATCATTTAAAAATAAGTAAGTATAGTTCTCAGCACATTTTTCTTAAAGATAATTATAGTTTAAAAATGGTCAATCAGGTTGTCTGCTTTTCAAAATAATATTAAAATAGTGAAGGGACCAATACCATACAGTGGACGAGTGGATTATTATTATTTTTTTAAATGAATATTTTTAATCTATCTCTTCTTTCATCTCTATGCTACCATCAAGCTTTAATTTAGTAGAGGTAGTCAACAGGTGTGAAATACTCGTAACAGCTAACCAATATCGATATCCATCGTTGACTTTAGTTTCGAGCCCAGAACAATTTAATCTCGAAACAGCTCTGCTGCTCGTTAATTTCGAAATCATTTGATTAACAAAAGGACCGTCCTGTCACTCAAATTATTTGTTCGTACTAATCCTCAAACTGCAATTTCATATTCAATTCAGTGAAAGTTTGCAGTTCAAACATAAGTTTTTTTTTCTTTTTTGCAGTGACCAGTTCACTTTTTCAAAGTAAAAGTGAACTGATCACTTTGTATTAAGTAGGTGCTTATGCAATTTACATTACATTTCTTACACGGCTTTAAAATATTACGGTAGATAGGTACGCTAAGCAAAACATTATAATTTGGCGAACTCATTCGAGCAATTGCATGACGTTAAATCGTCGTAGATAAGTACCTACCAGACATAAATACCTAAACGACATTAATGCTTTTGTTGGATTTAAATGGGTTAGTGTCACTCTTTGTTCTTGCTGGGATCGAACTTGCATGGAGTCACCAAAATAAGTCGGTAAAGACAGTCCAAAATGTCCGAAGTTGAATGAAAACTGAATAATTATATCAAATTTATTATTGCGTTATTTTAACAATTAATTTTACAGTAAAGAACACTTAAAAGACTGGCCTTTTGATTGCATTTTAAATAATAAAACAGTATGTACAACATTAATTAATAAAAATCTGAAATAACCAATAACCAACTGACTGTAGGTACCGTCTTCCAGTTAGTAGGTATTTTAATTGAAGAAATTTTAAACGAAATCGACATTCCTTATACAAAACAGCTAGCAGCTTAAGACAGTATGCCTTCGTAAATAAAACCAGTTCTAGGCCCTACGATTTTTTTCTGAACTTAGGTACAAGTAGATTTCTAAGCTGGGTGGGATCCACCACGTTTCTCTCTCTTAGTACAACCGCAAAAGCCCGTAGGTACCGTGAATCCATGATCGATTTGATCAATGCAAGCCATGCCGAATCTTTTTAACTGACTTTAAAAAAAGGAAGCGGTTCTCAATTTGACTTTTTTCTTGTACTTATGGGTTATTTGTTCAGCAATATTTTCATCAATTAGAACCGATTTAGATTAAGTATTATTTTTTTGTTAGGAAGAGTATTTTCCCGGACTGGTCCCATTTCCACTTGGTGGAATATGATAAAGTGGTGATAATATGATAAAGAACTTAGACAGTGGAACTCTTCAATAACGTCAACCATGTTTTTGGGGTATCCATTCGGTTATGAACCGTCTTGATGAGTCTTTTTGCGTTGGGTTTAATAATAGCTGTCACCGGAAAATTTCAAACGCCATAGATATGATTGTAAAATATCGCGTGAAATCGTAAACAATTTTTCTCAATAAGACAAGTATAGTTATATTGGAAACTATTGAATTTGAATGGGATTTATTGTATACAGAACGAGTTTTTCATAGAAACTATAATCTTACTAAATTTTGCCCGCGACTTCATAAGCGCATATCCCGTTTTTTTCCGTTCCCGTAGGAATTTCGGGAAATACTCTGTTAGTGCTCCCCTATAGGTACTCAAAATTTCAGATTTCTACCTACTACCAGTAGTTTAGGCTGTGCGTTGTCTGTCAGTCACTCAGTCACTCACTTAGTCAGTAACGGAGGAATTTTAAATATAGGTATTGATAAAGATTTATTACAATCTTAAGGACGCAGCCACTCATTATGAGCATAGTGTGAATAAGTTGTGGGGTATGACCACTAAAAAGTGAAAAATAAAAACGTATAGGTACAAAGTATGAGTTAAACTTTAGTTTCGGAAGTCGGTGTCAACAAACGTAGAAACAACCAAAAACACCGACTTAGGTTCTTACCTAGTTATTTTTTACCTACTAAGTAGTGTTTTTTTTAAATTGGAAGTCGGTTGTATTTTTTGCCACAAGTAATCCTATACCTACGTATTTCTAATATTTCTACAAGCTATCTTAGTTTCCGCTGACATACTGCAGAGAACTTCAAAATTAGTATTCTGTTCGTTTTTTGAATTTATTCAATTAGTAGTCGCTATGCGGGCATCGTGAAACAGACCCTTTGTCCAGCATCCATTTTAACCACCTCAACCCTCTCGAGAATATTAAATGTGTGATGGTTGGTTGATGAACATAATGGACATACCTTACATAACATAACAGAACCAAGTCCGCGTCCGAACTTGAACCTCGACAATGAATAATTGAGTAGGTTATCTAACTACTGTTGAACCTACCCATAAACGCTGCGTGAGAATAACATCGGTTTAACAACGTGATCATTATTGTTTCGAGGGTCAAAGGCGTCGGCATACTAATAACTTCGCACAGAGCTAATTAAAATACAGCGGAACTTAGGAAGAACGGAACTATTATGTATGAGCGATACCTTCTGTGGCACATTATTATTTCAAGAAGTCGTTCTGAGGTTTCGTCACTATTAATAATAGGGAAGCATAAATAAATATATTATACTTTAATAGTCGGTACCTACCTACCTAATCAAACATAGCATAATTTAAATGTTCTGCTGTCCCGGAAGTGGTCGCTGTTCGTGCGCAAGGTTGCGGGTTCGAGTCCTTACACGTATCAAGTCTTCAAAATGTGGTATTTAAATTGAACAAGGGTGTTACTTAAAGTTCTTTCCTCCTCCATAAAAGAAGCGTTGGTACTGCAGGGGGATAGCTGTTTGTACATAGGTATAGACCTAGGTATTTGTTTACTGTTTAATTCATAACGCACTTGCATTTAATTTTAAGTGGACTCGCTGTTGTGTACCATGTATGTTCGCTACTAACAAAGCGTGGCCCTGTGGGCCATTATAATGACAAATATCTCCATTGAACCGTTTATCGATCTATCGCATATACGGCGGTTCATTCATTAGCCATGTTCAACACGTTCTTAATACTTTTGTTATTCAATTAGGAATTGCATACCTAAGGAACTAGGAAGGTAGATTTTATTTCATACCTGGAAGTTATTAACTTTAAATGTTCTGTTTGGATATTTGTTGGCCACAGTTAAGTATTGCAACGTCAGGAGGGGGTTGCAATTTGGTTAGATTGCATCATAGATATAATAAACAAGGATTGCATCCAACAAATGTGACATAGTCTATGACAGTCTAAGCTAGCACAGCACTCGTACTGAATGATGGAGGGATCGATAATACCCCATTCCGCCAGTCTGTTTGCAGCGGCCTACGGACGTACCTATAATCGATTCATTGTTTTTTTCAAATTCAATCCACTACAAAGACAAGAGGCAAGTGTAGATATTAGTAGGTAGGTAGTTAATAGTTCAGACCGGCTCGAACTTTCATAAAATAAATTACCTACCTACGTTATTTTTGTCCGCAGATGGCGTCGCGGATTTTTCTACTTCTAGCTGCTGTGGTGTTATTTGAAGGCGCGTGTGCAGCGCCTGCTAACGACGCATTAGGATCAGTGAAGTCAGTTGCAGACTCTCAACGGCTGACTGATGACAAAGATGATCTGAAAACCGCTGCGAGCAGTGGATGTAAGTGAGATTATTGTACCTTTAAGTACAAATTAAATGATTCCGGTAAAATTTATGAAGTCCTTGTTTGAACTCTATTATGTTTTTAACCTTTTGACCGCCAGAGCATAAACGCATCGGCGTGCCCCCGACGCCAAGCCACAAATTCGCCGTACTTTTTGTCACATATTTGTGACGTTTGGCGTGCAGGGCACGCGCTTGCTTGTCATGTAAACGTGACAATGGCGTTCAAAATGTTAATGATTAGCAATCTGACTCACCATTCAGTACCGGCTTCTGCCTCTGCCGAAAAGACGGAATTAATTATGTCTCTTTTATTTTTCAGACGCTGCTGATCGGTATTCGGATTGGGGTCGGTACCCAAGTGCTCAAGGAGTAACAGGATACGGTTCCATAGACAGCAGATACAACTATGGAGGATACGGGGGTTACGATAGCCCTAACGGCTACAATGGTTATGACAGCGATCCGAGATACGGTGCAGGCTACGCTGGTAACTCAGGATACGGAGGATACGCCGGCAGCGCGGGTTACGGAAGCTACGCCGGCAACTCTGGCTACGGCAGTTACGCCGCAAATCCAGGATACAGTGGTTACAAAGGCGGCTATGGCGGATACGGTGGTTACGCCGGCAGTGGTGGCCTCAACTCCTACTACGGCTACAACAACCCATCGTACCAGGGCGCTAACCATTTAGGATACGGCTACTATAATAGGAGACCCGGTTACGGCAACATCTACAACAGCGGTATTACCCCAAGCTTAGTTACCGGCTACAGGGGTTACTCAAAGAAATGAATTGTTTTAGATTTAGGAAGATTGGAACTATTTATTTTCAGTGTAAGTTACCAAAGTACATCCAAAGTTTATATTTTAAGTAAATCATCGCAGTCTCGTTACCAACTGTACCTATAGACCACATCCATAATAAATTATGTACTTTAAATTATATTTTTATATCGTTATTTTATCCTTAGTTACTTCAAACCACTGCATATGAATGAATCCTAAGTAATATTTGAAAAATGCAAAGAGAATGTTTGTCTCTTTCACGCCAAAATCGCTTAATCGATTTTGATAAATTTTGACAAGACAGTTTCAAGCTATTGAATCCGCGGGCAGAAGCTAGTTTAAGTGTAACCTGTGTACCTAACTAACACCTAAAATAAAACAAGAGTGCACAATTTAAAACTTTATTACTAACAGTGTGACATACACGTAATCTTAAAATCATACATGCTATTTCATGTTAAAATCGTAACATACCGTAAAATAAAGACAATTATTCTAAGCCACTGAACCTCCATTCAAAGTCAGTTTTGTAAGCGCGGTGGACAATAAAACCATGGGTTAGTCAGACCCTGAAACACTTGTTTGCTTTTTCATCGATTTCAATGCTCGTTCACGAAGTTTCTTTTCCAAATCTTCATTATTCACCTTTCCCTCCTCTTCCTCCTCCTCGGCTTCCTCGCTGTCTGAAGAGTCATCCTTCTTCTTTGAAGATTTCTTATGCTTTTTGTGTTTTTTGTGCTTCTTAGAATGCTTCTTATGTTTTTTAGCCTTCTTCGACTTCTTAGGTTCATCACTGTCAGATTCTGAATCAGAGTCGGAGACCTTCTTCCTTGCCTTCTTCTTTGACACCTGATCACTGTCTGAAGAAGATTCATCTTTCTCACGTTTCTTAGCTTTCTTTTCAGTATCGTCGCGCGATTTGGATTTAACATCCTCTGAATGCTTTGCTTTTACAACTTTCTCTTCTGCCTTTCTACTTTTGCCACCACCATCAGGTGAAGCGGCACGTTCTTTGGAAGGTTCTACCTTCTTCGACCGTCTAGTTTCTTTTTCAGAACTAGTATCTCGTTTTACTACTTTCTTCTTGTTACACTTAGCATCACTGTCTGAACTTTCATCACGCGAATCATCAGTGTTCTCGATTTTCTTTGACTTACTTTGTTTTCCTTCGCTCTTTTCTGACCTGGAGTGTTCAATGGTAGTATCTTTGTTACGTTTTTTCGGCTTCTTATCTACATCAGATTCTTCTGGAATGTTCTTTTGCTTAGATTTCGAGCTCTTGTGTTTAACTTCTTCTTCTGAGCTTGACTCTGAACTAGATGAACGCGCGCGTTTCTTACGCGACTTCTTTGCTAATTTCTTTTTAGCACTCTTTTTGCTCTTCTTCTTCCTATCATCTTCTGAGTCGCTTGACGAACTTTCCTCTGAATCACTTTCACTAGACGAGCTCTCTTTCTTAGGTTTCTTTGTTTTTTTAGAAGCAGCTTTATCTTTGCGTTTTACTTTAGGCTTCGCCTTCGCTTTGACTTCTTCACTGCTCTCACTCTCTGATTCCGATTGTTGGGTTTTGCGTTTTCCCTTCTTTGTTTCTCTCGGCTTAGCTGTTTCCTCTTCATGGTGATCTTTCGCTGATGCTTCATCTCCAGATCTTTCGGACTTCTTGTGTTCAATTTCATGTTTCCTTAAGAATGGAGATGGAGTACGCGATAAACTCTTGGAAAATTCACGCAACGTCGGAATCGCAATAATATCTTCTTTGTCTTCGTCGTCAGATGATTGCGCTGGCTTAGCTTGGTTATCGTTTTGCGGCGCAGGCTTAACATTAGCCACAGATGACTCCCTACTCGAACTAGACACTGCTCGTTCTTTAGACTGCTCGCGCGGCACTGACTTTCGCTCGGATGACTTCTTGCGCAGCTTCTCCAAGTTTTCTATAAATGGATAAAAAACGTCATGTATTTATGTTAAATTTTTCGAGAAATACCAACAATCTATTGATGTTACTGGTTTCATATGTGGGATAATATGGATGTTGCCTGGGTTGAAAAAATATGATTCTATTTAGTCCGTCAGAGTTCGATTATCGAAAAATATTGGATACGTATTTTTAGGATTCCGTACCTCAAAAGGAAAAAACGAAACCCTTATAGGATCACTTTGTTGTCCGTCCGTCTGTCTGTTTGTCAAGACCTTTTATCTCGGGAAAGTGTGTGGAGGTATCGAGTTGAAACCATATACTCAAGTCTACAGTCCCTTGAAGCTGTGAAATAATCAAACTTCAAAGTTAACGTAAAAAAAGATACGGCCATTTAAGCCGCAAAAAAAAAATATTTGGACACTCTCAAGGGAATCAAAATTTATAGGGTACTTTTCCGTTGACCTAGATTCATGAAATTTGGCAAGAAATCTTAGTTTTTAGTTTAGGAATTTATAGTTTTATCATATAAAAACATTTTTTACGATTAGAAACTTATATTTTCGGTTGAAGAATTGACCGTGACGTACATAGTACATGTATGGGAGAACACCAACAAAGTTAAGTTTGTGCTTCGATTTTACCTGCTATATTTTGCTTCCATAGTTTATAAACTTCCGTACCCTCGGTGCGCGAGTCTGACTCGCATTTGTCCGGTTTTTTTATTTTATCAAATCAATAAAAATTTACGAAGACAAAACGCATCGAAAGATAGGAGTGGGGGCTTGTAGTCACTTTCAAGTAAAGTGTATTGGTAAATAACGTCACACGAGTTATCAACTAGTGTGACGTCACTTACCATCAGAGTATCATCTTCAATTTTTGTTTGCGTTACAAAGAAAAATACGTGTCCAATATCTTTTGTAAAACTATCTTTTTTTTTAAGGATGGGAAATCATCACTTGACTTCTTCCGCTCTGGGTGGAGCGGAAGGGCGTGTCAGACTCTTACTAGTCAGTCAAAACCCATCCGTATTCCTTCTAAAGCCTTCTGCGTTCCAGGGCCGCGGAGACTCTTTCGAACAAATTCCGCAACCCTGGCAGGCTCTGGCCCTAGCGGGCCCGTTCTATGCTGACATCTCTTTGAGGTGCGCGTGAAACACAACGCGCCATCGACCCGGGCCTGAGGTGATCGGACAGCGAGCCACCCAACGTGAGCCATCCGCAGTAGGTGTCCGGGGTGAGTCCTGCGACTCCCGACGCCCGGGGCGTCTTCTCCTGTAGCGGCGTACGGACTAATTAGATTTTTTTAGTCAATACCCTGTTAGTATAATAGCTCAAAAATTAAACAACCTTTACGGGGTATGGAGACAGATTTTTCCAATCGCTCTTTAATTAGGTCGCTGGATCTTCTGTCGCGTGACTTCCTGTCTCTCGACCTTCTTTCCTTGATGCGGTCCTTGGATCTCCTCTCCCTGTAGTAAGATATTTCAGATGCTTGAATTCTGTTAAAATTTTTGTTTCAATTGGATGTTATTTCCACTTAAACAAATATCAATTTTACAACTTATATTAGCTGGATTTTAGAATGACTGAACTGAATACAAATATCAAAGATATTATAGTTATAACTTTATGTTAGAGCTATTTTACCGAAATCACACAATTTGTGTACGCAGTTTACACGAAACTGATAAGGACTATGTAAAAGGAATCCAATTAGTGATTACCTAGACCTATCTCTGGAGCGCCTATCCCTGGATCGTCGGTCCCTGGAGCGACGCTCGCGCGAGCCGCGGCCCGAGCGACGTCGCGTACGAGATGGACTGCGCCTGCGGGACCGGGAACGTCGACGATCACGAGACCTCATCACACAAACGATCCAATACATACATTCAATCCTAACAACTGAATGCTAGGCTAATTACTATACAAGCTACCTCAACTGAGTTGAACACAAGGTAAAAAGAAATATGTTACCTCTCCCTTGTAACGCGTCTTCGTGAGCGAGAACGGGACCGCCTGCGTCGCTCTAGAGAGCGGCGACGTTCTCGAGACCTAGGGGAAAAATTACAAGGTTAGAAACTATTTGATTGTTTTGGAAAGATCTAATGTAGGGGCTACTACGATTTCATTAGTAAACAATGTGTTGATAAATGTTCGAGCGTGAGGATCGATATTTAAATGTACCATGGTTAATGCAATGGTGTAAGTAGAAAGGCTGTTTTGATTTAAATGACAAGGACAGAAATATTTTTTAAAAGTTTATTAGTTGTTCAGTTTTATTTTAGGTATGCCATACCGGTTAATACATTCATTAATTAAACAGGTACATTTATCATTCAACACATGGGTGGCTTTTTATATAATCATATCGTTTTACTTAACAAGACATTGAGAACACATGTTACATAGTAGTACAAAGAATAGTTAGGGCCGCTACCTTTCTCTCCTCTCCCTCTCGCGGCGCCTGCGCTCCCGCTCCCGCTCGCGCTCGCGCTCCCGCTCTCGCTCGCGGCGCTCCAGCGAGCGGCGGCGGCTGCTGCGGCTGCTGCGGCGCCGGGACTTACTCCTGCATCGTTCATAAAAACTTATTACTGGATAAATTGTGAAAGCGTACTTTTCAGCATATTTGTCATGCACGGCTATACTCACAGTTTCGGACTCGCCGGACGAGCCGAACTCTCGCGCGCTCGCGACCTAGCCGCGTAAGAGCATGAGTAAAGGCTCTGATTTAGTAAAAACGAATCGGGAAGACCCCAAACAATTTAATGCAAACAAAGTTGATTCGCTTATTTACCTTTCTCTGCGGGAACTGCGGCGAGGACTAACGCTGGTCGACGAATCACGGTTTGAGCGATACTGGCGCTTCTTATGTGACGACCTTTTCTTTGCACTACCACCTATAACAATGTTAATCATTTTAATAACATATTCCTAAAAGATAAAAAGTGCCATATTTTTATTAATAAAGATTTGGTCCATTGTTGATTGTCTATACAACAGAGCTGATAGCGATATATGTAAATGAGTATAACTTGCAAAACAAATTGCAGATTTTACTTACGAGATGATGCAGACGTGGATCGTCTTTCACTGGATGAGCGCCTCGCCTTTTCAGCTGGCTTTTCTTCGGCGCCCTTATCTCCCGTGGACCTATATAATGTGTAAAATGGTTAACAAAACATTATTCAATGTTTCCGCCACATCAATAACATAAGATTAATGAACACAATTCTAGTTATGTACTTACTTGGCTGGTGAAGCAGATCGAGACTTGCGACCTTCATCTTCAGTTTTATCCTCTTTGAGGACATTTTCTTTACCCTCATCCCTGCTGATGTCATTTGAAGTATTGTGATTCACCTCTTCCTTTACCTCCGGCTCTTCTTTCTTCTCCTTCTCTGGTGATTTTCCGTTTTCTAACAGTAAAAACACATTGTAAGCATATGAAAGGCATAAGTATCAAAATAAATAAGTAGGGTTCAAATTATTTAAATGAATTTCTAAGTAACTATGTGGTTATTACATAGTCACTCAGAAACTCATTTAAATATTTTACATCAGAATTTATATTTTTTTGTCGAGATTGGAGACTTATTTTGGTGTATAAACCACGTTTACGCCAGCGATTACGTACATGTTGCAAGGCAAAATTTAAGGAAAGAAAATAATAAATATTACATATTGTTGCATTGTTAAAAAAATCGCACCTTTAGGTTCAGCTACTTTGTTTTCCTCTACATGTGAAGACTTGGACTGACTGCTGCGCTCGCGACTGCGCCTCCTCGAGCGCCGCGGGCTGCCTCCGTTGCGGTGCCTAATTAATACATTCAAACTTTAAGAAAAGGAAACCAAAACAACTAAATTGTTATGAGAACAGAAACCAGTTGGAAAATGAGACTACCATTTATAGTTTTGGAATAACACGCATGACGACAAAACGATCTAGAAAATATTTTTATTAAAGATGATCTGACATGTCATGGCTTTGTTAAGTTAACATATAAAATCGAAATATGTAACATGAAAGACGTTCTTTGAAAGATAATGTTAACCATACTATGATAAAAATGGACTCACTTCCTATCGGCGGAGCGGTCTCGTGTCCTGGAGCGCGAGCGCCGCCGCTCCCGAGAGCGACGCCGCGAGCGCGAGCGCGTGCGCGACCTGCGCCGGTCCTTCTCCTTATCCTTGTCCTTCTGCTGTTCCTCCTAAAGTTATAATTACAAAATGGACTCACTTCCTATCGGCGGAGCGGTCTCGTGTCCTGGAGCGCGAGCGCCGCCGCTCCCGAGAGCGACGCCGCGAGCGCGAGCGCGTGCGCGACCTGCGCCGGTCCTTCTCCTTATCCTTGTCCTTCTGCTGTTCCTCCTAAAGTTATAATTACAAAATGGACTCACTTCCTATCGGCGGAGCGGTCTCGTGTCCTGGAGCGCGAGCGCCGCCGCTCCCGAGAGCGACGCCGCGAGCGCGAGCGCGTGCGCGACCTGCGCCGGTCCTTCTCCTTATCCTTGTCCTTCTGCTGTTCCTCCTAAAGTTATAATTACAAAATGGACTCACTTCCTATCGGCGGAGCGGTCTCGTGTCCTGGAGCGCGAGCGCCGCCGCTCCCGAGAGCGACGCCGCGAGCGCGAGCGCGTGCGCGACCTGCGCCGGTCCTTCTCCTTATCCTTGTCCTTCTGCTGTTCCTCCTAAAGTTATAATTACAAAATGGACTCACTTCCTATCGGCGGAGCGGTCTCGTGTCCTGGAGCGCGAGCGCCGCCGCTCCCGAGAGCGACGCCGCGAGCGCGAGCGCGTGCGCGACCTGCGCCGGTCCTTCTCCTTATCCTTGTCCTTCTGCTGTTCCTCCTAAAGTTATAATTACAAAATGGACTCACTTCCTATCGGCGGAGCGGTCTCGTGTCCTGGAGCGCGAGCGCCGCCGCTCCCGAGAGCGACGCCGCGAGCGCGAGCGCGTGCGCGACCTGCGCCGGTCCTTCTCCTTATCCTTGTCCTTCTGCTGTTCCTCCTAAAGTTATAATTACAAAATGGACTCACTTCCTATCGGCGGAGCGGTCTCGTGTCCTGGAGCGCGAGCGCCGCCGCTCCCGAGAGCGACGCCGCGAGCGCGAGCGCGTGCGCGACCTGCGCCGGTCCTTCTCCTTATCCTTGTCCTTCTGCTGTTCCTCCTAAAGTTATAATTACAAAATGGACTCACTTCCTATCGGCGGAGCGGTCTCGTGTCCTGGAGCGCGAGCGCCGCCGCTCCCGAGAGCGACGCCGCGAGCGCGAGCGCGTGCGCGACCTGCGCCGGTCCTTCTCCTTATCCTTGTCCTTCTGCTGTTCCTCCTAAAGTTATAATTACAAAATGGACTCACTTCCTATCGGCGGAGCGGTCTCGTGTCCTGGAGCGCGAGCGCCGCCGCTCCCGAGAGCGACGCCGCGAGCGCGAGCGCGTGCGCGACCTGCGCCGGTCCTTCTCCTTATCCTTGTCCTTCTGCTGTTCCTCCTAAAGTTATAATTACAAAATGGACTCACTTCCTATCGGCGGAGCGGTCTCGTGTCCTGGAGCGCGAGCGCCGCCGCTCCCGAGAGCGACGCCGCGAGCGCGAGCGCGTGCGCGACCTGCGCCGGTCCTTCTCCTTATCCTTGTCCTTCTGCTGTTCCTCCTAAAGTTATAATTACAAAATGGACTCACTTCCTATCGGCGGAGCGGTCTCGTGTCCTGGAGCGCGAGCGCCGCCGCTCCCGAGAGCGACGCCGCGAGCGCGAGCGCGTGCGCGACCTGCGCCGGTCCTTCTCCTTATCCTTGTCCTTCTGCTGTTCCTCCTAAAGTTATAATTACAAAATGGACTCACTTCCTATCGGCGGAGCGGTCTCGTGTCCTGGAGCGCGAGCGCCGCCGCTCCCGAGAGCGACGCCGCGAGCGCGAGCGCGTGCGCGACCTGCGCCGGTCCTTCTCCTTATCCTTGTCCTTCTGCTGTTCCTCCTAAAGTTATAATTACAAAATGGACTCACTTCCTATCGGCGGAGCGGTCTCGTGTCCTGGAGCGCGAGCGCCGCCGCTCCCGAGAGCGACGCCGCGAGCGCGAGCGCGTGCGCGACCTGCGCCGGTCCTTCTCCTTATCCTTGTCCTTCTGCTGTTCCTCCTAAAGTTATAATTACAAAATGGACTCACTTCCTATCGGCGGAGCGGTCTCGTGTCCTGGAGCGCGAGCGCCGCCGCTCCCGAGAGCGACGCCGCGAGCGCGAGCGCGTGCGCGACCTGCGCCGGTCCTTCTCCTTATCCTTGTCCTTCTGCTGTTCCTCCTAAAGTTATAATTACAAAATGGACTCACTTCCTATCGGCGGAGCGGTCTCGTGTCCTGGAGCGCGAGCGCCGCCGCTCCCGAGAGCGACGCCGCGAGCGCGAGCGCGTGCGCGACCTGCGCCGGTCCTTCTCCTTATCCTTGTCCTTCTGCTGTTCCTCCTAAAATTATAATTACGCAATTGTTACATATGGACTTTTTTCTAAAACAGTAATAGCTATTGTTTTATAAAGTGATGAGTATATTAATTTATATGAATACTTGAACATAAGATGAATTCTTTTCTTTTTTTATACCAGTTTATTTACCATTCTTTTCTTTATCTCTTCTTTCTTCTGTTGTGTGAACGACTCTGGAATACCATTCTCGCTAGCCTGTGCACTCAGCAGCAGCTCCCAAAGTTCTCCCATGAAGAGACGTGCATTCTTCCCGTTCAAGAACCCAGTTAAGTTGATCTGCATTTTCTTGGGACAAGGGAACTAGGAGACGAGGAAACAGGATCGGGAAAGAAAAGAGCTTGCATTATTAATCTTCATCAAATTCGTTTTTTTACACCCTACCATTTTCCTATTTATTTAATTCTATTTGTTCCACTTAATGTTTTTTCAGTTACACAAAAAAAAAATAAGGAAAATAAAATACTGAAAAGCCGTTAAGAGCGCCGTAATTAGGTAATTTGAATCCAATGGTCAGCATAGAAATGACTCGGGTAAGGAAGCAAGTGGTATGTACATGTGTTATATTAATTTCCATTAGTGCTGCAGCCGGAGCCGCGACGCCGGCGCGGCGGCTGCGAGACGCGGCGGCGCGCGCAGGCTGCTACGACTACGACGCTCTGCGTGCGGCGCCGCCGGACGACGATGCAGCGCGGCCTTCTTTCTTCTCTCTTCAACCACTTGCACCTGTAAGGGTGTTGCGAACACAACCACATTATGCTGAACGCAAGGCCTAAACTTGGGACTTCCATACCTCGAGTCAAATCGATCGAACTCTTAACGACTTTAACAAAACTGTTATCAATACATTGATATTTTAAATGTCGCAAACAAGGGAACTCCACTGCGTTTGATGCTTTACAGTTAGCATGGTTATAGTATTTAATTTCCCCGTAAATACCGATTGAAATGCTAAGGGCCTCCGAAAGAGCGGAGCCGGCGGGCGGCGGCGGGGAGCTGGCGGCAGCGGGCTGAGGCGGCTTCGACGCAGCACTAACCGGTGTGGACCATAAAAATATCCATACGCAATCAATATACATTTGACATCATACTTCAATTGCAGTTTCTTTTGAACAGTGATAGATTATATAAACTTCCAGCATAAGTATCTATATTATTTAAGAATCAAGTAATATAACCTAAAGTCATACTGTAAAGAAACTGCAATGATTACATTTTGTTATGAATAGAAATAAACAACAAAGAAAATAAAGGATAGAGACTCACCTTCTCCTCAAGCTGGTTGTTGACATAGTCAATGACTACATCATCTTCCATCTTGAGTATTTCAGTGATCTTCTGGGTGATCCAAGGCTTCAGCACATCCAGTTTAACTTTGGACATGTCCACCTATATACAAAACCTTTTTAGGAAGTTGCCATAAATAAAATTTGAAGGCCCACTTGCATGAATCTGAATATCTTTTAACTCCGAGTTAGTTGCTAACACAAGGTTAAATCTATACTTCTAAACTTTACTAAGAGTTTGTTTGTTTGAACGCGCTAATCTCTGGAACTAACAGGAATGGAAAAAAACAAGATATGCGAGTACAAAGTCGTAGACCTTTTGCTAGTGATAAATATACATAATGACTCCAGGTTAGCAACTGAGCCTGAGTAAAAGATTACCTCTGGTTTGTTCAGATGGGCTTAAAAATATTATTGAAACCGCAACTTATCAATTAGAACAAGTTGTATATTATGTTGCAGCCAACTAGCTTAATCAGCTGTTTCATTAAAAGCCTAGCCATTGCATAACATAAATATAATAAATATGTCACAGCCAAAAAGCTTAATCAGCCGTTTAATTGGTTGCTAAGCCTAGTCATTGAACTGTGCAATTTAATCAGCAAAATAAGTGACATGGGCAAGTCATTACAATATTTAACCAAAGATGGGAACACTGAAAAACCGGTGCAGTTAAATAAAAAGGCTAGGCAACCAATTACACATATGCATTGAATCCTTTAGATTCAAGTAATTTATTTTTAATGAAGTTAGTTCAGTGGGCAAACACAAATTGTCTGGTTTATATGTGTATTTTTTTTTTATACATTTTTTATTTTGTTGATATTATTCAAGAATTTAAAGTCGGATTTAGTTTCAACAATCATACCTGTTGAGTTAAACAGTCACCAAACTTCATCTGCTTCATCAGCTTCTTCTCCTTGTCGCTAAAGCGGGTATCCTGCTCCGTACTTGTGCCCTAAAGCAACATTGAGGTTATAATTTTTAGATTTTACTTACGGAAATACAATCGAGTGCTCCTGATTCAACTGGATTTATAGATGTATTTAGATCATGCGTGATCATGACACATTTATGCAGCCCATAATAATTCTATAAGAATAAGTAATCAGTCGTCGGCCTATCAATAGAATTTATCTTTATATTCGTGTGCTACTTCCCTGGGTATTTCTGATACTACAGCAAAATATAGCTCTCGGCCGTGATAACTGAAGTTAATAAAATCTTCCTAGAGTTTAGTTTAGAGAATTTTATTAGAAACAAGCCGAGCGGCGTTCGCATTTACGTTAAACTTTAATGAAAATGCTTTTTAATTCGCCCGTATTGACAAAATGAACACATAAATGAAGATGGTAGTCAACCATAAAATAAACATGCGTACAAACGCATCGGACATACAAATGTACTTCATGAATTTCGTTTGACTTACCGTGTACATCATCATTTTTGGATGAAAGAATAAATCAATATTTCACACGATGGAGCCTCGGGTGAGGATCCCAAGGCGTGAGGACGCCGAAGTCGTCCTCACTCGAATTCTCTTAAAAGACGAAACTACAATTGCCCGCAATTACCAAATGGTGTTTTCTGTAAATAATATAATGTTTTACATCAATTTCAGCACAATCCACACAAAATTACAAAAACCAACAAAATGCGAAAATGTGACTAACCGCCATATTGAAATCAAAGAATAGTGATGCGCAACGAATATAGTAATAATAGAGGAGTGGTGATGCGAAAACAAACTAACTTAGGAAGGAATAGAGAACTGAGAAATTGAGTGTTTTGTAGTATTGCGTACTATTTGTTGTTTAATTTGAGAAAAAAAACTACTTTTATTATAAAAATAAATTAAATTGTTATTGCGAAGCAGTAATAACCGAAAACTTTGTTATGGAAATATAAGAGAAAATTAAAACAGCAGTCATCAAAAATTGACGACTGTCGTTCAGTATGCTTGATTATTCCAAATAAAAAAAATATTTTGGTGTATTCAAGAATGTCAATAGAATTCCATCATTTGTAATGCTGTGTGCATGCGGCCGGTCCACACGTCTACGTGGAGCAACTTTAGTCACCAGTATTTCGCTAGCGTTTTAGTAGGATTGTCTCTTAGTTTACCTACCTATTTTGTACTTGATTTATCGATTATCGAGACTCTATTGTACCCACCCTACTTAATTTTAGAAACCTTGCGCCTTTAGTCTCACTGTTATTACTATTAGTTATGTCCATAGGCGTCCATCCTGATTTTTGGGATGTTGTTAACATAGATCAGTAAAGAACTATTATCTGTATTTTTTTATAATTTTAGACTCAGTAGTTTCTGGTTCCGTGTACGGGCATACAATAGCATAAAATAAAAAAAAAAAAACAAAAACTGTTTTTGTGAATCACCTTTTCTTTATATCGCAGGTCAGTATGCACGAAATGGAGCAGGCAACTATCTCCGCAACGTAACACTTTACACCACAGCTTTAGACTACTTTGGAGCACCATGTTGTTGTTGTCCTCTACCCTACCTATACATGTTTCACCGTGCACCGCGACTTTGAAAACATAAAGCTTAGCTTTGTCACAAAGGTTCTATCCCCGTTTGTCAAAAATAATTCATAGCTCAGTCAGCTTTTCTTTTGAGTTCCACCCACATAGAAAATGGAGGCCGCTTGGAGCCC